>VYZQ01026272.1:0-33075 GCA_013400655.1 Mystacornis crossleyi | reverse complement strand
CCCCCCCCCCGCGGTTGAAAATGTTTCTCACTCGCGGCATCCAAATTAAAATCCCCACTGCTGCCTCCACACAACTGCCAGGAGCTGTTCCCTTCCCTGGAGCCTGGCCTGATGTGCTAAAGCCAAGTGTCTTTATCACAGGCTGTCATTTAACATCTCACGGCCATTTTCCAGGTGTGTGGCAGCCCGTTCCTGGCAGACGTAGCAGCAGCCAATATTCCATTTTCTACTTCTGCCATCTAAACTATGCCACTGCGGCCACAGCCATCTCCTGATGACAGAAGTTTTGGCCATATACAGGTAAAAACCCACCGCTGTAACTGGGGGAAAAAAAAAAAGGTATTACTATATTTGCCCAAGGAGTCAGCAGATCACACTGTAATCAAGATGGACAGGGATTAAATTCTTCCACTGAGTCCCATGCTGTACTCAAGCCATCTTTTAACAGCTTAGCTTTGCTCTCAGCAGTTCTGGCTCCCAGAAGTACTACCCTGCACAGAAATAACCATCCCTCCTGTTTTTCAGGATTTTCATCGTGATTTTCAGCCTTCCTGAGTTTAGAAGGAGACAGGAGTTCAGAAGGAGACAGAAGAGCCTCTGAACTGTGTTCCTTGGAGCAAAATGCATGGCCTAATATCAGTGCCTCAGCTCCCACGGAGCACAGGCAGTTAATTAGGTGCCAAAATGAAACACACCAATAGTTAACATACCTAGAGCTAACCCGAAGGGAACCTTTCAGTCCTTGGGATGTGCCTCTTTCTGGGGCTCAACACTGCTAACCAGGAAATGCCTCCCTTCCCACCATGATTCATGGCCTGACATCTCCTGAGGAAAAAAAAAACTCATAAGCCCCTTCATTTAAAAAGCAGAGATCACATTTTGAGCACTGTGAGAGGAGGCTGTGATGGCTGCATCCGTCCTCTGAGCAGCAGAGGGGCTGGGAAGTTCATCCAGGATATGGACAGCAATTTCCATAGCCTCTGCTCAAGAGGAGAGAAATACCAGCATTATTTTCCTAGGAAAATAAGTAGGTCCCAGAAGACTCCTGCCCAAGGCCTCCCCATTACCTCTTCCTTAAATGTATTCCTCTGTGCAAAACAGAATCCAATATTAATTTGGGAGGAGAGGTTGTTCTGAGTCCCCACCCAAAAACTGTTTGTATTTTGCCCACGACCTGGTTATTATAATAATACAAAAGAGTTTTGGAGCAGGAATCACACCCTGGGATGCCTCCTTTTGTCGCTACCTATTTAGGCCATAGTCATAAACAGAAAAGAGAGACCACAGCAGTTATTCTGCACAATCTCCCATCATACTGGAAGTCCAGAAGGATCCAGGAAATGTTTATCCTATGGGCCACAAACTATGACCCAATTTCCTATTCAAATGCAAAGAAAAACGCAAAATCCTGCCTGATAAAATCTTGGCAGAAGCAGCCTAGGGAGTGAGAAGGTGGTTTCTCCTCCTGACTGGCCTGAGGAGGCACAGTGGAGAGGGAAATGGCATGCAGGGTCCCCATGGGACAAGGATACAAATGAGCTGCTCAGGCTCAGGCAAGACTGAAGTGCCCTGGAAGAGTGCACAGAAACTGGCTCTTGGGCATCAGGAAAGTCTAGAACTATTAGGCACCTCCCAGCTTGGTGACAGCTGTGCAGGGCTTTTCTAGTTCTGTTTAGAAAGCAACATCCCACTGAAATTTGGGGGGTTGGGCCCTAAATCTTCTTAGCTTTTATTTTAAAGAATATTGATAGCATTTACATATTTTACGCACATATACGCAGCTGTGCATTTCAAAGTAATCTGTTGTGCTATAAGCCAAAACAGGATTTGAGTCATACAGTTCTAAAAAGATAAAGCATTGATTTATCTAAAGAAATCTGTCTAAAGAAAATTGGCTTCATACATATGCAAGAAGAACTACTTAGCACAGATCATCCTCTTCTGCCCCACGGAGCTGGGCATCAAATTAATTTCTAGCTTGAATTTCACGAGTACAAAATGGAAAATTAAGAAAATTAAGGATGGTGGACTGATGAAAGTATTTCCAAGGCAGTCAAAAGAAGGCTGCAGAAAAAGCCACTTCAGTTCTTAGCTAATAAAGGTGCAGTTGGATCCTATGCTACAGCACAGGAGCAATGCTGCATGGCATTTTTGGTACTGCCATTATTTTTGGTTCTTTCCTTATGATTTTCATTGTACAAATAAATCCCTGATTCACATTCAGAAAGACAACAAATAACACAAATCACCACAGGGCCACATTCATACAAACTAAATGTCACTAAAATCAGTTTCACTAGTGTCTGAGTATGAGAAGTTAACACTTCAAGGAAACAACTGAGGAAAGTTCTTAAGTGTTAGCTGTGTTCCTAAATACTTAAACTGCACCATATTTACGCCTTGCCTTATCTCAAGCATTACCTGCAGAAGCTGGAAGCACCAGAAACATTTGTTCTTTACAACAGTCACAGACATTTGCATTCTATCAACACTGCTGTGTCCTGGCCACCAGATGTCTGCCATCCCTGACACACAACACACAGAGATAAAGTTAATTATATGGTACACGTTCCCAGGATCCAGGACCTTTGTGGCTCTGATGGGCATCAAAATGAATATGCATATTTAAACAAAATTCCTTTTAAAACACTATAAGGATCCAGGACCACATATAAACCAGGACAACAACATGATGTGCCATTTTTTCCTGAAACAAAACTATAAACTTTAGGGCTCAGCCAGAAACCATGAAAACAACACTAAAGAGGGTTAATACTGCACAGGCATCCAGCATGCCAAGGCAAAGGCCACACTCTGCTCCCAGCTGTGACAGTGTAAATACAAAAATCCCTTCCCTGACCTCTTCGTGGGTCTCCTCACAGTTCACGTGGCCAATTTGGGGCATTCAGGCCACTGAGTTTCCTGAGCCTCTGCAACCACCACCTCCAGAAACCCCCCTTTCTGCACCACATGCTCTTACACTATGGGAGGACTGCCACAGAGAAAACCTTTCCCTCTCCATTTCTTCTGCACACAAGCACAACAAAAGTAGTTTGAGTTGGGTTGTTTAAAAAAAAAAAAAAAAAACCAACAAAAAAACCCCAGCAAGTTTAATAGCTCCAACACACAACTACTATAAACAGCCCTGGAGAGCTGAATACCACATCCCACAGCCAGCATGCCCCTAGAGCCATCCAGAGCTCAGCTGGGAGTTACACCCTTGTCCTTTTGTGCTGGCTGCAAGTTCATGGGGTATGCAGAACAATTCCAATGACCAAAAAAAGTTTCAGCAGCTCCAGGTTTGGCTAAAAAAAACCTAGTCTTTAATCTTTAGTGGGGTTTTATGTGCAAATTGCAGGCAGACAGGCCTTTACAAGACCTAAACTAGAATTATTTTGTAAATACTCACTTATTCCTGCCGCCATACAAATAGTAGGAAATTAGATGCTTTTTCACTGATTTTTGGGAGGCATTCTGATGCCCTGTCTCTATGTGTCAGCAGGCTTTTCATCTGTGCTCCTTACTTGCATGGGCTACTGTCAGAGATGTTTTCTACAGCAGACGGCAGGGATTTTTAGGTAAAATATGGAAAGCAATCCATAGGGAACTGTATTGAGAACTGTCAAGAAACTGAACCTTTCAATTTTATTATTCTGTTCACTTCTCCATAATTATTATTTGTATAGCATTCAAAATACAGTCAGTAGTTTGTAATGAAAATACAGACATAGGGTCTTTATCCCAGAAGGCTGACACTGTGACTTCCTATGTTAAGGCTAATTGTTATTTAAAATGCTATTTAAGATCACGAGTCTCCAGAATCTCTACTAGATTCTCCAGTAGAATCTACAATTCCAGTAGTATTTTTCTTTTCTTTTTTTGCTTGGTAGTTTCCTTGCAGTGGGATAAGGTAAGACGGACTGTATTGATAGCTCCCTCCCACTGCTCCCCACAAGTCCCTTTCTGGAATATGATCTTCAAAATATGCTCCATTGAGCAGAGGTTGAGCTCTGAGGGCAGAGAGTTGTTTGTGAAATATTTATATTTAGTAAGCAATCATATTAGAGCTGATTTTGTGCATTTGCAGTTTATTTATAAGCTGGTATTTTTAAAAATAAATTATATAAATTAAAATATACTTTCAGAGAATATTCCATGAAATTCCAAACCATGATGCAATGAATCTACATTATATAGCTCTGACCTCACTTTTTAATTATTTTCTTTATGTGCTTATGGAATTTATTTAGAGGCTACTACAAATTGGGATAAAGCCTTCTCACCCAGCAGTTCTCTAATTCAGATAACTTTGTAGTGACAGAACAATACGATATCACATTGTTCACTACAGTGGTGATTTACATGGCATTAAGTAGATTACATTTAATTTCAAAATACAAAGAAGTAGCTCCAGATTGGAAAGCAGAAAACAGATATAAGGAAATGTACTGGTATTGGTAAAATAAAACAGAGAGCAATAAGCCAGAAATCATATGGCCTTTAAGCAATTTGCCTTATCTTCTACATTTAACTCCAGCTGCAGTTATTATAATGAAAAAAATCATCAAGCTGACTGTCACATCTGAATGCCTATTTACTGTATGCATTTTTATCAGTAATGTCCTCTGTTTTAATACGAATTTCTGTTCACTTAATACATTCACTTCTTTACAGTGTATGGCCCAGTTCTGAGACTCTACACAGGAACATGCATTTGCTCAAAACAATCTGTTATCATGAAGAGTGGTTCTTTCCAGGGTGGAAACACTTACCTAAGCTTGTTTTTAGAAATTATAATGTGTGGGCCAAATCTAGAATTACATTCCCCTTTAAAATCAAACAAAATGTGAAAAGACAGGTTTTACCCTGCCTTGGATTCAAAGATTTCCAGCAAGACCTTTATCCACTACACCGAGTCAGACATTTTCTCCCACATAAATTTTCATTTCAAGAACCAAAATAAAAAATATTTAACAAAGATACAGTATCTTACGTTACATACTCACCCTTAGATCTCCATTTAAATTCCATTCTTTCCCTCCCCAAGGTGATGGCACTTTGCTCTTAAACTTTCTTGCATATTGCGCAATTAAGACAAACTTTTTTGGCTTTTTGCAGCATTAAAGACTGTGTTCTGATTTTTCCTTACCCTATCATGTCCAAAGGTTACCACTTCACAAAGTATCCTAAGGACATTTTTACTACCAAGAAATATTTTGACAACAATAACTATTTTTAACTCCAGTAAGCTCTGCTGCGTGTAAAATGTTGCACAGGATGCTCAGCAGCCTAAGGGAATGCAGCTATCAAGGGGGTTTGTTTCCTTCGCACAAGAGCAGCAATAGGAGTCTTCTCTGTACGCACAGAATGCGATGTACTTCTCATTATAATCCCAAAGGGTCAACAGAGAGGGAAAAATGCACCTCAGACCCACCAACCCCAGTCTGGAGGTAGCAAGGCGCTGCTGCAGGTTGGAAGGGTTCTGCACACCTGTGACTGTTCAGGTCCATGCTGGGATTTCCAAAACTACCAGAGGAAGTTGATTTGGACAAGAGAGCAACTAGCCCATCCACATACTGCTGGCAATCCAGGATGGAGCCTCCAGGTGCTTGCCTTGCTTTCCCTCACTTGCAGTGTTGGATTTGATTTAGCCATGACACAAAATGGAACATAACCATCCCAGAAAAATCACAAGGAAAATTAGGCATAAGATAAAGACAAGAGAGGGAAGGGCTATGGAGAGGAGGGCTGGTGCCAGTTCCCAGGCCCTGTCACTACAACTGCAAGATGATGCTGGGCCAGGGGTATCCAGGCCAGCCCCTCTGCTAAATTAGGGTGCCAGGAGTGCACCAACACTCAAACACCTCTCAAGGTGAGTAACACAAGTTCTGGCACGGTGTGTTTTCAGAGCAGACCAGGGAACAGAGCGCTTTACCCCCTTGCAAACACCCAGCAGGAGATGCTTAGACACTACTTGCACTGCCAGCACCCCAGCTAGCAGGACTTGTGTAGCAGATAGGGCTACACAAGCTCTCACTTCAGGGATTAACTTTCCCAAGTTCCCAATTCATTGCCCATATGTGCCTGCTCACTAGGATTTCCTATCAAAGCAACACTTTCCCCTTCTCTTTAACTACAAAAATAATGTAGGTTACAACAGAGGCTGCCCCCTCCAGCAACCTGTGCTCCACCCTAGAGTCATTTTATATTACTCTCCCCAGTGTCCTAGAGTAGGCTGCCGAGATAGTTCCAAATGTGGCTTTCATTTTATGCTAGAATAGCCTCCATTAGTGTAATATGCTGTGATCCTTATGATATTCCAAGTGGAAGCCCAGATCTTGTTTGCTTTATAAACATCACAAACCATCCTGCATTTCATCTGCGCATACTTCCCAGCACATATCGGAACGTGCCATCCACTCGCCACTTATTAACGTTTCAAGAGTCTTCTTTAAAACACACATAAAATTTAGGGGGGGATTTTGTTCCAGGAGTCTTCTGACCATTCTGTGCAGCCAGAGGGAGTAGCTTTATTTCACAGACTGGATTTAATATACAGAAACATACTGCATCTGTTTCCAAATATTTTCTTTCTAAAACCGTTATGAAAACTGGTGCCAAAATGTGCTCATTCCTCTTTAAGGAGGAAACCTAATTTGGGTTTCTTGATCCAGATCATCTTAACACCCAGGCTCAATTTTGCTTGCTAAAGCAATCTACAGGCTCCAACTAATACAAATTTAATCTGCAAGGCTTCCTGCTTGGGCTGAATGGGTCCAGCATTTCTCTGTTACAAGATCCACACCACGTATCAGCAGCATCTGGTACTGATTGCAGATCTCAGACACTGTGCCTGTGGGCTCCAGGGGCAGGATCATTCTTGCATTTCTGGTCCCTTCTGGATTTTTCCCTAGGCTATCTCTTGATCTTGATGGATTGAAGGTTTATGACTGGTCCTTAGCGGTTTTGGGGTTTTGTTGTTGTTTTGTTGTTGTTGTTGTTGTTGTTGTTGGGTGCTTTGTTTTGTTTGGGTGTGGGGTTTTTTGTTTGTTTGTTTGGGTTTTGTTGTTTTTTGGTGGGTTTTTTTGAGGTGTGATGTTTTCTTGTGGACCAATCTGTGCTAGCTGACCATATTTGAGAACACATCCTGCAAGTTAAATTTTCCTTTTACATGGTCATAAACCAAGAGTCATCTCTTTAGTTAATCAATCTATAATGCTTACACATATGAAAATCAGGAACTGCTCCTCTATCTCTTAACATTTGGGATTTACCTCCTTGCTCCTCAGTGGATGTGTATCCATTTTACAAGAGATAAAAATAGTTTGGTTTTGATTGTACTCAGAAAGAAGGGGTATTCCAAACAGCAAATGCTCTTCTATGGTTTCAGGTTTTCCTTTGGTAAGGTTCCAAGCCTTCCTCCTAAGTCGGGAGCAGATTTTGCCATCAATTGAAAGAGAAAAAGAAAATCAAGCTTTAGTAACAACACAGGAACATTTTGATCAATTGGCGCAATCTAAAGGTTAAAAGTTCCAATATGCAGGCAACCTGGGGAAAAATAAGAGCAATGCTAAGTTTAAAACTTATATATTCAATCAAGCTGTTTCTCCAGGACACAAGTTCCAGGCTACTTTGATGAATGCTGCTGAAAGCATGTGGCAAAACATGACCAAAAAGGAAACTCTCATCCTAACCTCACATTCAGTTTTTTGTCCCATTCCATGCACCAAGTTAGTCCTCAGAAAAGGAGCCTGGGGAACACAAGAAACAGTATTCGCTGTTCTATATACAAAACTCCTCCCTGTGTCTGCACTTGAAACTCCCACACCACCCCTGCACATCTCCCATGGGCTCCTTGACTGGCCAACTGATGACCACAAAGCTAGGGGGACCTGTGAAGTGATCATGAGAGAGGGTAAAATTTGGGAGCTGGGGTAGGGGAATGGCCCCAGCATTATCAGGCTGTTCCCAGTACATTTCTGTCGTGCAATGAATTAATATGGTTATATTTAATCCTGTTTTTCTCTTCCTCATATGCTTATCTTTGGTACTGGTTCCTCTTCAGCTTCCCAATAAGCCTGTTTATACTTGTGAAGTTCTCACAAAATAGGAGTTGTGTTGAACAGGAAACTATTTTATCACATTTTCCCCAATAAAGCCATAACGTGGCCCCTTTTTCCTCAATAAACCCCCATCCAAAGACTAGTCCTGTGAGACTTTTTCAGAGTTTCAGCTCTAAGAGGTAATGCAGTAAGGTATAATATGCAAAGTTTTATAAACTGGAGCAAGCACTCTGACCAGAAAACTGGCAGCTCCAGCAGGCTTGGCTTTGGACCGTCTCAGTTCACCACAAATCTCAAATACTGTATCTGGAGATCAGACTTCAGATGTATGTTGGCTGGATCACCGTGACAAAAACAAGGCTGAGGGGTTTTATTTGGTTTTGGGTTGTGTTTGTTTGTTTGTTTGTTTGTTTTTCACAAAGCCAGCACTACGCACAGGAAAGGACAGGGTTTTGGTTTCGAGGCCTCGGAAAAACAGAATTCAGTTTTTCCATTCGGTCATTATTCTAGGAAAACTCTACAGGTAAGTAAGTCTCACTCTTGTACACTGATGCTGCTTGGAGCCACTTAGGAAGACTGGATAATAGCTAAATTCATAACCAGGCAGGTATCTCCTAAGCGAGGGCTTATTTGTATTGCTCCAATGGACTTCTGCAGAAACAGGTATTTCAAAGAATTTTAGCTCTTATGAAGGTACTCTGACTTTATAACCCTCCAACAGACAAGCAAGTACCTGGAAAGAAATGTTCTGCCGTAAAACCCAGCATTTAATAAAGTGCTTTTCCCCTCAAGAGCTCAAGCACCTGCAGAAACTGTCATCACCTCCCTGTCACCGGGGCCATGACTTCTTCACAGCATGGGGAAAAGGCTTGACCGGGACCCAACACTTCTTAAGTCCACAGGTGCTATCCATTAGGCTGTAAGACCCTGACAGGAGGTAGATACATAGCTGTAAGTCATACACAGTTTATGAAAACATAACTTACAAATCCATGATTTAAAATAGAAGCATGCAGAAGAGAAATGGAAGGTAAAGGCAGAACCAGCACGGGCTTACTGCAGAGAGCAGCATGAGCTACAAGCAAATAGCAAATGCCACTAAAATGTGAAGAAGTCAAAACTTTACAGGGAATTTAAACTAGTTCTTTACATTGGGTTCATGCTGGATTCTTACACCAGCTTATGACTCCATATATAGCATGATATATGACATTTTTTAATCTAGAGGAGATACTGACTTGGCTTCGCAAAGTCACTCATGATTCCCCTGATGTAGGACATGGACAGTGGGTCCCAGGTGTGCTGCTCTGCATGTTGAAGATTATATAAAAAGCAAGACTATTCCTTCTCATATTCTTTAATACTATTATTGATGCTATCATTAAATGACAGAATATCCCTGAGGCTGGGAAAATCTCAGAGAGTGCCGGAGCTAACACCTAGACTCAGGACTGGTTTCCTTGGTTATTAGAGCTGGCTGAATGGTTTTAACAGATAATGATATCTAATTTAATTCCATATTAGACAAAACACTTCTGATTATTATTCATACAACCAGGATTAATGAATTTCTAAGTCCATCTTCTGCCCTTAATTTTTTCTACCCTCTTCTCATTTACCAATTTTGTTTTGAAGCTCATCTGAATTCTGCCTGTCTGACGAGAAAGGGTTACTTCTCTACTAAGTTGCATGATTTTTTTCTTAATGATGATGCTCCCTAAATTCCTTTCCACAGTTTATAATTTGTTTCTCAGGTCATCAGAGAAAGCATTTAAGTGAAAAAATCATTCTTATAAAGCACTGATATTCTGCCTTTCTCATCCACTATTTAAAATAGAGTCCATTTAAAGGCAGAGCCCTGTAGTTAACCCTTGCTGATTTAGAATTCCTCACACCACTCATTAACTTCTAATCCATTTGGCATCAGTACACCTTTTCAAACTATTATTGCTTTCTCCACAGCATAACTGTTAACTATTGAAACCCGATTTATTTTAACCATGTAGTTCATCCTGATGAAACTGGATTACTAAATAACTTTCTGCTCTGCTATCTATACCACTTACTTTCCAAATGCAGGCCGTGATAGAAAACCAGATCAGGGAGCAGACTATTTTGCATATTTCTGGGACAGATATGCAGTGGCAGGAGGAAATTTGAAAGGCAAGTTGGAGTGAGAAGGCATTCCCAGAAGTCCATGGCATTATGGAATTGTCAGAGATGTGAGGCATAGCAGCAAGAGAACTGCAGAGCACTCACCAGCAAGGAAGACAGAGAGGGCGAGGAGAAGACAAAGTTGTGAGCCTTGGTGTCTTCTTCAGTACCTGCAGCTATGCAAGCGTGACATTCCCTGGGCTACCCACGTACAGAGATCCCAGCGCAGGGTGAACCAACCTCCCCTCGCACCTACAGCCCCAAACACAGCTCCTTCCAGCCAGGCAAAGAATAATCCCCCTGTGATTAAGCATTAAGCTGTTGGCTAATTTAGAGAGGGTGAGATCTAAACAAAAGCCCTAAATGAAGGTGGTGATGAATATAAGGTTCAAGCATGAAGAAACTGCTTCTCACGCAGGAGGAGAAATGAAACTAAGAATATTTAGTTTCCTCTAAGGTTTCCAAAATATTTTCCCAGGAACTGAACATTTGCAAACTGCTTATCATACTTCTGTTAAGGCATGGTTTAAGAAAAAGTCCTGCCTGGCCAGCAGCAATAATTAAAAAGCAATTCTCACCTATTTAAGATTTTAAAACCTATGGAAGACCTCTCGGATTTTTCGTAGAGTTGTTATTACTCAAAAGTAGAAGGCAAATCTTGCTTTTCTACCCTATGCCTGCTGGCTTTGAAGCCGATGCAAACCCTGCTTTTTTATTCACAGGCCATTGTTTTCAAAATAAAGCACTTTTGGGAATAAGTGTTTTACTTCAATTAATTGCATTTCCTGTTTGGGGAAAAACAAACAAACAGGTTTATTCATTTAGAGAATCTGACAACTGCAGATTGCCCACAACTGTTTTTGAAAAAATATTTTATCAAGAATGTTAGCCCACAAATTCAGTAAATGTATGGGATTTGCAAAATAATCCAATAAGGCCATTATAGTCATTCTCCAAAGGACTAGTGGCCATCAGGAGAGGAAACAAGACAAAATTGTGAAAGGATTTCCCTAAGGCCGTTTTCATGTTCCAATGTCAAGAGCAAATTTTTCTTTTAGTAATGTCAGTTTGGGAGAAGAAAGAATGATAATGATACAGGTGACAAGAAAGAAATTTATGCCCAGGGAAATGTGTTTCAAATCCTACAGCTGAGCTTTAAGGAAAACAAAACAGCCTCTATACTTACCAATTTTATACTATAGTGACTAAAAATATCCCTTAAATTATATTACTAAGGTCCAGCATGGCCACCTTTGATTCATACTAATTTTAGCAGCTGTTTATGTGGACAAATAATTTGAAAATTGTGTGTTACTAATATCCATCAAACAAGCAATACAGATAGTGAACCTGGGAATAAATACATAAATTCTTATAGAAATAAATAGTAATACAATACCCTTCTGCTTCCTAGGTCTTACGAACGACTTAGACTTGGTATTTAGATTTATCCTCTGCTCTGAAGTTCCAGCTACCAACATAAACTACAGCAACTGGTAACTTCATTCTTAGAGGACCAGATTATAATCTTTCTTAAAATTGTCACATAAGGGGCAGCTCCTAGAAGTCCTTGAAGCTGCACAGGTAGAGAAGAGAGGCAGGTCTTCATTAGCAGTTCCCTCTTTGCATTCCAGAACAGCCAAATCGACCCAAAATGCACAACTTATTTCTTGCTTCTTAAAGGGATTAGCTACTGCACTCTACAAGCCCAAGAATCAGATTATATTACTATATACACATCTTAAAAGCATGTAAAGAAACAATTTTCACTGCTGTCTTGCAAATTCTTAGATAAGACAGGCGAAAAATTCCCAGTTGACAGAACCCAGAAATTGCTTAAAATATTTATATGACATTGCCCTCTAGAGGAAACCGAGAAAAATCTGTTTTAGTACAACTCTTCCACAGATGAAAACATGAAATGTTGTTTTCAGCAGAACAATTAGTGTTTGTTAGAAACCATTTTCAGTGAGAACATCACACACTGGTTTGGCTCCATTTGTCATCCATGAGTTTTCAAGAAGGAATCTCCCAGCCTCTAGCCTAGGGCTCTACATTCAGATAGATGGTAGCACAAAGTTTACTGGTTACCACATGTCTGTGTTTTCCTCTTCACTACCAGAATAAAAATAGCCCAGGCAATGAAAAATTGGCAAGCACTTAGCAATCCTTTAGTTATCATGGCAAAAAGAGACACTGGTCAAAGTGTATGAGGATGGGAAGGAAGACTTCCCTGACTTTAGTTTCATGGAATAGTTACTCTGCTAGCCTAAACCCACTCCAGTGATCAAGATGTAGGAAACACAGTCAAGGTTATTGCTCTATTAATCAATTATTTGTTTTGTCAGTTGTCGCTTTTTTTTAGAACATCATCTGGTTATCTATAATACCTACTATGGAGAAGGGTTAAAACCAGACCTTGCCACCTTTTTGAACATTAGAAAAGAGTCTTAGGTATCAGCAGAAACAGTAATCCTTCAGTCACGTTCAGCAATTCTGTTTTATTCTGAAAATGCCTGAATCCATTTTTTATCTACCTTCAGTTTTTCACATTCTTGTTAGAGAGGCTTTAGTTGCATGGGCTTCCTGAGTCTTGGATGCTCTAGGGTGAAACTTGCTGCTAATAATCACCATTTGCCTTACTCTTGTCCTGTCTTGGTAGGTACAAGTACTCTTGAACTGCCCCAAACCTTGTGGCATGCCTGCCAACTTTTCTTTTCCCTGTTACTGGTCTGTTAAATGTGTTTTCCTTTGGAGGATCAGGTGATCTTGCTGAACATCATATATTTTACCCAGAGAAAGCAGCAAGTATGGTGGATGATACTGCAGTCTGCAGTTGATACATATGCCCTTCCCCTCTCAGCCCATATCTGTTAAAAACAAGGCAGAAAAATAAGTTTCAAGGAGCATGTGATACTGCTTGGAGCTGGAGGCAAGAGTCATATCAGCTAAAAAAGGCAATGAATTTTCCATGTTAAAAAAAATTCCCATCCCCAAAGCCATCCACTGCAACAGCTGTCTCTGTGGTTATATACTTGCCTGTTTGCTGGTCTCACCTATGTTTATTGTATTTATCCTCTCACTTGTGTCCAGAGATGGCAGGTTCATGCTGACAAACCATCTCTCTGAGGCCGACGCTGAGCCTCTGCCCGTGGAACCACCTCCTGTTCATCATTTCTCGACCCTCCCTGCTCCTGCCCTTTCCAGTTCAGGGTGGGTTCCCAGTGACAGGGGATAAGCAGGTTTTAAGATGATATCACTGTTAATGCTTTTATCTCTGGAGGGTCACAGTTCAGTTCTAGTACATCTTCCAGGACAGCAGCTGTCACACACAGAAGTTGACAAGAAGGTATGATCATGGCCTGCTTGCAGAGCAGCCCCAAAACACATCTAAGAACGGGAATGCTGCTCACTTAGCCCAGTGCTAGAAGAAACAATATTTGAATGAGGACTGGAGAAGCTATGCCTTGCCAGGACTCATGGCACATCAATCAGTACAGGTGGAAAAGGACAACCTCCCAGGATTCTCACTGCCACTCAGTAACCTGGCTCCAGTCACCTCCTCCTCTTGCAGCAGCTCAGAACATCTGTCTCAAGAAAATCAGTCTTTAGCCTACAGCCTGCTTTGTGAAAAATTCTGGACTCCCAGAATATGAAGAGAAATTTCACATTTACAGTTTAGAAGACACTGAATGACTGCACATGGAAAACTGGTGTGTAAGGGCAAAAACATTACAGAAAGAGTAGAAATAATGGACATGGAATGTTCCTTGCTTGTGATTTTGAACATCTGTATTTTTAATTATTGATGGCTAAAACACTGTTCTGTGCTAGCAAACGCACTGCTGGAGAGTCTGAGAAAATAACTGATGCTGTGGCTGAAGGCCTCACCTGTTACTTGGCTGAGTAGTGGAAAAAAGCAACTCTATTTTGCACATTCAAGCAGTTTGCCAATTAGCTAAGTTCTGCTGCACCCTGACTGTACTTCCAGATGACCTGAGAGCATGGGATGCCTGCTGTGTGTCAGGCTGAAAATCCCACTCAGGATGTAAAATGGATCCTGCAGGCACTTTGGTATCAGGGTAAATGACAAGGCACAACCAAAACAGGTCATTCCCACAGTGACTGAGCAGGCAGGGAAGAGCAGGGAGGGCAGAGCTCCCTCCCAAACACTCGGCTTGCTCTCTTGCAATTACAGCGTGGTCAGAACAGCAAATTAAATGCAGAGGCACAACCATACATTGGGCAGCAAGGTACAGATTTCTAATCAGAACTTTCACAGCTCATTAAAGCACAAACAAAGCACAGAAAAACCCCTCTCTATAACCTCTGAAGTTTTTACATCTCCTAAGGCAACACTGCCAACCTCTGTCCAAGTCTTTGCAAGCCTGATGCAATGCCTCTGAAAAGCAAGCGTGCAGAGGCAGGGCTGGGAGCAATTTTGGCAGATGGCCCTGGGGATGTTGCCTAGTTATACATGTATGCTCCTGGGGATCACGATTTCCAGAGAGAGGCCAGCTCTGTTGTTCAGTGCTGACAGTATGAAAAAGGCAATGACAGGCATATTGCTCCCTAAATTTTTGGACAAACATGCACGCACATACAGGATGTGAGCTATTTAAATCAGTGGAAGTCTTCCCATCATTTTTTATGGGGTTTAGATAAAACTTGTCTGAGCAAGAAGATAAATAAGATGGAAATTTGAGGAGGATGAGGGGTTCAGAAAGTCTGTTGAGGAGGCAGTTGTAGTGATGGGATGTTACAAATGACCATTGCTGCAAGGAAATGAGTTGTGCCTCCACAGAGGCTTGGCATGGGGACATTGAGAGGGATGGCGGGAACCAGAGGGTGAGGAGGGGAAACCGAGAGAACACACTCAGATTAATAAAGCAAAGAGGACAAACCAGCTAAATGATCTCTGCTGAGTCTGGGGATTAGTGACCTTCTGTTTAAGACTTTGGCTCTTAAGAGAGGATTTGGAATAAAGCTCATTTCTTCAGAGCAATTTATTTCTCAACACGTGTGACTAAGTCTGCTCATACCTGCAAGGAGACAGAAAAAAAGAGAAGAAAAACATCTCTTTCTTAGTTTCTTAGTCCTGCTATATTTTAAGGGAGGGGAGAGGAAGGAATTTATATCCACTATCAAGTACCATATTTATATCCACTATAAGCAGCCATGCTTCAGAGGGGACTGCATGCTCCAGACTTAAGGAGCACAGTCAGACTTGGACTGTGCCTTGCAAATGTTAGACATCCATAGGCTTTCTCTCGTTTTGCACAGGTTGAGCACACATTTACTGCATCCCAGCTCACAGCAGCTCAACTGGAGGAGAAAGCACTCAGCCAAAATCCCTGTGTGCTGCTTATTTTCCATCCTCAGGACTCACACACCAGGCAGCTCGGAGGGCACATCAGCACAGGCTTCTCATCCTTGCCTGTGATAACAAGCTCCAGGTCTCAGCCTCTGTGCCCTTATCCGTCACTTAGCAGCATGAAGATTGGTAATATGATATAAAAAAGGAAACTAATTCAATTCCACAACAGGTTGGGGGTATTTTTTAGGTCAGTTATGAGAACTCTATTCCCTGAGACTGCATTTGGAGGCTGCAGTCTCCAGGACCACTGTATTTGTTTTTTGCGGTGCAGTCAGTGCTGTTAATATTTTAACAGGGAGCTCCCACAGAAACATTTGCCCCTTGGCCAAGGGCAAAGGGACAGGAAAAATTTCCATCTGTTTTCCTATTAAAACAAAAATATTTTTTTATGGACATAACCAAGAGAAGGCCCTACTAACACCAGGCAAAGCAGCTATTTATACTGAGCAGCACTTTGTGTTGGCAGCACTTTTGCTTTAGGAAGGAGGTGAGGAAACAGAGTAAAATAGAGCAATCGATCCATGCAAGCTGACGTGCCTGGAAGGTGGGGGTGCAGTGAGACAAAGCTTTCCGTAATGACCAGCAATGGTTTTCTTGGGGTGATTTTTCTGTAATAAAAAGGATGTATAAAGGAGATTGCACTGCCAGGAAGATAAATCCCCAAAAACTTCAATGAAATACAGTACCATCATAGGCACAGAAACATGAACCACCCCCTTCCACCTTAACACAGGCATTCATACACCCGAACACCCAGCCCTACTAAGGAATGGATTTGTTACCCAAAACGTGGCCTGAGGCCACTGCTGATGTGCTGAGGGAGCACAGCCCTTGATCCTGGTTCCCACAGTATCCCATCGCCACACACCAGTCAGGGCACATGGAAGCATTTTGAACACACTGCTGAGTAACACGGTGCAACAAAATCTTGCGGATGCTCCAGAGACAACTGCAGCTGCCAGGGCAGGGACAAAGTAGTCATGGCCCAGACAGCCAGCCTCCTGAGGCAGTGGCAGTGCCTCAACACAGTATGGCAGGAAGCAGTGCCCCATGGAAAATGCAAAACTGGAGCACTTGAATATCAAAGAGTGACCACATTTGGAGGGGGAGGATGTTCTACCAGCAAGAAAATACTTCTATTGCAGGAGCAAGCAGTTTATTTTAAAAAAAATAATTCCATTCAAACTTCTGAGGGAAGGGGATCTCAATAAAAAAGTGCCTTGAGAGGTGTGTTCTTCTGAAACAACAGTTTTCAAACCACACTCAGATTTTTGAGAAGCTCTTCTCAGGCACAGCAAAGATTTCACCACTCCATGCTCCACAGCACATGCACTGCTCTGCAGGTACAGGTCTGCTCCTTGTCTGCAGGGCTCATAACAAGGGAACAAAGAAGATTGCCCTCCTGAAGACCCCTGCTCAGGGCAGAACCTGTCTCAAATTACAGCCAGGCACTGCATGATGTGTTTCCAGCACCAGGAAGAACTCTTTTTTGACAAAGAACCTCAAGATTTCACCCAGCAAAGCCCAGGACTGTTGTTGACTGCCACAGCAGGCAGCACAAAGTGCTATGGACATTTTGAGACCTGTAATTTTGTTGGACATTTTGAACTGTCCTCTGTAATCAGCTGCTAGCACTTACAGAGAAGCAGGACTGTGTTTAGAATGTCCATATATCACACGCCTACTAATGGTATTGACCTGTTAGGAGGAACAGGACTTTACCTTCACAGTTCCAGCTATCCTGGAGGCATGAACACATGATGTGCAGTAGCAGCAAGCATTCAGAAAGACCTTGGCTCTACTGAAAACCCTCAGCTTTGGGTAAACTGAAAGCTTTGCCTTCAGTCGTGGCACATGAAGCTCCCTCTCCAAGGCAGACCTGATTCCTGAAGGTCTTCCTCAGCATCTTGGAAAATAAACTGATTTCCCTGACATTTCGCATGCCGTATCTTGTGCTTCAGAGGAATCTTAGCAACTCCCCCCAGGACACTGACTGAAGAGGAGAGACTAAGAAAGCACTGTGTAAAGGTATGGCTGTCAAAACATTTCTCTCTTCATTTTTGGGAAGCAGCTCCAGTTTGTGGGTTAAAAAGAAGCCAGCCACTTCTCTGACTGTATTCCCACATACGGCAGTGTTTGGTAATTTTTGGCAATGAGAAAGATGATATTTGAAGGAGTGGTTGGGTTTTCTCAATGACAAAATTATAATAATATCTCATGTTTCTACCACACTGTCATCACTGGTAATGTATCTTACTCTGCTTTCTTCAAGAACAGTTTGAATTTGGAAATCTACTTAGCACTGATTTTAAAGATTAAATGTATGTGGTAGCTGTGTCCAAGCACTGCAGCTATGCTTGATGAAATCCATAATCAAATATTTCAAACTGAATTATATTCATGACAAAATAATTTCTTTTCAGTCCTTCCAGGACTTGCTCAATGAAGCCCCACTCAGTTATGCTCAAGAAATGAAGGATTCATCTGTCATCTGCAGAAATACTAACAGCCTCCCTCCAGTAAGTGAGTAATAGCCCAAAATGAGTAGAGTAGTTCCAAAATACATAGGAAGTTGTTGTCTGGGGGAACATAACCCACGTATTTTGGAGATACAGTTGTAGAGACAGAAGATAAATAAATAGGCAGAGTTTTGACTAACCTTTATTCAGTACTCCAGTACAGCTCATTTCCTTGCAATTGTGTTTGATAGACACATACAATTTGCTAACTCTAAAGAGAGCAATAATTTTCCCTCAATCACTAACATCACCAAAAATGACACCACCTACATTATTCCTCTCTAATGTAATAATACCCTGTTAAGCAGAGAGCTTTGATGATTTTATTACTGCATAATGTTTCTCTAAATGAAAAGAAAGAAAGAAAAAAAAAAGAAACGAGTTCAGCAGTAACCAACCTGTCTCTGCTGTATACATGGAAATCAGGTGGAATTTAAATAAATACCTTTTCTTTAAAGAAGTCATATTCAGCTTTCCTAGCAAGGAGAGCCAGATGAGTGGTACTCACAGCTGGCTCCTCCAAGAAGTTTTGTGCTTCTCTTCCTCACTGTGTTTGACCCCAGCACCACTCCAAGATCTGAGGACCTGTAGGCACACCAGGCAGATGCCAAAACAGCGCAGTCTGTCCAGGGCTGCCCATTCTGCTCCAGTCACCTCCTCCTGCATCCTCTAGAGGCAGACCACCTCCACAGGAGGGATGACCACAGCCAGCAGGAGGAACTGTGTGCCCTCAGCTCTCCTCTCCCATTGTTGTGTTTGTTTAGCCCCATGGAACAGGGATGGTTTGGATGGCAGGTTGGAACTAGAGCTGAGGTTACATGAAGCCCAGGGTATGTGTTCTGCAAACCCTGCTGCAGAGGTGGGAAATGGCAGAGCTGTGAGACGCTCATGCCAAATCCTCCGCTGTTAAGGGAATAAATCAGGAGAGTCCCTAAAGCATCCATGTGAAAAACTCCTTCATTAGGCAAGATAGGGCTTCCCTGGAACACTTGGCAGGTGAGGAGTAAACACATAAGCAGTGATTTTGCTTGCCCAATCCAGCCTGGTGCCGTAGGAGCTAAGGCAGTATTTTAATTTCACTGACCATGTGCAGGCTCCACTAAGTACATCACACCACAGAACACAGCACCCACAGCCCCTTGTATTGACATGGAAGTATTTCTCACTCAGCCAGAGAATTATCAGGCAGTCAGGAATTGAGTCAGGACTACTATTTAGTGAGCTGTCCTGCCCCAACAACAACTTCAAAAACCAAGGGGCAAGGGCTGTGCTACTTCCACCATAGCAGCAATATGGAAATACTCTAGGAAAGCTTCATCTTGGAAGCAGTCTTCCCAAGAGGCAAGCTGATACTGCCTTTCAGCCTGGTATAAAGCTAAACAGAATTATGTCCCTTCTGAGCACCCCAATGGAGAAAGCTACTGAAAGACACTCAAAGCATCCTCAAGCACTCCAGATGAACAATGTGGGAACATGGGGTTGGAGCTGCCAGCCAGCTCCCTGATAGGCAAAAGCCAGCTCCCCAAATGGGGAGCATCCTCAAGGTGCCAAACTGTCATCCATCAACATCACCTTTGTCAAACAGCAGTCACCAGTTAAGTTAGGCAAGGATGCTTTGGATGCTGAAAATAAAACAGGTTTGACTAAAAAATGTCCTAAATGTTGGCCTAAATTGGATGTAGAATATTCTAAAACAGGATTTTAAGAACACTGGCCCCACCCTACTAAAACTCAGCCTTCATAATGGCCAAAAACAGTAAGGAAAATGGACCACTTGGTTCCCGCTACCTGCAGTCACAGCTTGCTGGTTTAGTAACAGCTTTCTAAAAGGACCAAGCCCTAAATTAAGCCTTCAGGGACAGGCCAAAAAGGACCGATATCCAAATATTTTGGACTTCATTGGCTATTATCTCTCATTTTGCATTATTAATTAGATAACATTATTGCTGCCCACTGCAAGCAATTTCCTTGTATTTAGAAACAGTGACATCTGACAAAAGGGAAACAGCAAACTAACTGATTTTTGCCACAAACACTCTCAAATTCGGAGGTGCCACTGACTGATACTGCCGCAGTACCAATATTTATACACTCATTGAATTACAGGCTAGGAATTACAGAGGATTGTTTTCATACCTGTAAAACCACAGAAGGTTGAGTTGCCCAGCACCCACAGATTGAGGAGTGTAGTGGTTTGATTGCAGGAGTCACTGCTTTTATTCTGCCATGTGGCAGAATTGGGAGTGATGGTCACCCCAAACTCCTGCCACATTCACTGCCTGTTGGAATCACTTCACTAGCACTTGGTTTCCAAAAGTGCCCATCCCCAAGATAGATTTCCTTTTGGCAAGAGGGGGAGGTTTTCATGCCCTCAGATACACTGTAACCTCATGTATGAATGAACATTTACCTCCTCACCTGCAGCAGAGAAAGGTTTTTGCCTTTGCAAAGGTTAATGTGAGAACGTCTCCCAGCCCACACAGAGCAAAACTGGGACAGTAACTGATTTTACAGCATGGAATAGCTGAATTAAAAAAACACCACAAGAATAATCTATATCATTGCAAAAACTGTAATTTTTGATTTGAACTCTCAAAGATGTCAAGTTTTCTGGGTCAGGAGACATCAGAAGAGAGCAAATGCATTAATATGAAAGGGAATTTATTAAAATGAAGTTGTTCCAAACAGGAAAACACAAAAATGTCTTGCTTTGAGAAAATCTCAGACAACATTTAGCTGTCAAAAAGGCTTCCATCAACTGAAATAATTCAACAAAAATAAGAAGCACCTGTAAAAATATCTTCCAATGCTGCTGCGTCTGTGTTCATTTTTGCTTAAGGAAACAGTTTTATACAAACCCAGGAAGGCTCCTGTTTTAGTGGAGCCCCTCTGCTGATTATGACGTATAATTTTTTGACCCAATGACCCCTGAAAATTTTCCAGAGGAAGTGTGAGTAGCACATGTCGGCTAATTATCAATCTTCTTTTGTTACTTATTTTCCACAAGAGCTTAAGAACAAACCCAGGGCTCTCTCAGGGGCTGGAAAGCAGATGTCAAAACCTCTGCTCCTGGACTTTGATTCAGTATCAACTGTGACTTTGGACCACGTGGCACCAGAGGCGGCTGCTCCACCCTTACCTTGCCCCGGTGACATCCACACCGACCATCAGCTGTCCGTTCAGAGACAGGATCTCGTCTTTCAGGCGCACTCTCCCGCACTTCCCGGCCGGGCTGTTCTTCTTCAAGTCTGTCACCCAAATGCACCCGACGTCGAGCACTGGCCCCTTATGCGCCTTCCTCTTCTTTCCTCCCCGACGCTTCTCCCCATAGTCCCCCAGAGCAGGGATATTCCCAAAGCTCAAGCCTAGGACCTCATTTTTCCGCATCTCTTGGGCCAGGTACATGGTGCAGATCTCCGTATCCAAAGTCCCGCAGCTCCCTGGCTGCAGGTTGCTCTCATCCACGGAGAAGTTGAGCTGGATGTACTCGCTTAGCTTCTGGACGGCCGAGCGGCAGAGCTGCTGCTCGGCTCCCTCGGCCCCCTCCCGACGGCTGTTCTGCAGCCACTGGCACAGGAGGGGGAGGAAGACCCCCGCGTTGTCCTGTGTGATGGGCATCGCTGTCCCTGGGCATCCCCTCACGGCATCAGCCCCGGCCCCGATCGGCTCCCTGCTCATCTGCCGTGGGCCCCCGCAGCCCCTGGGGCCATGCTGGAGTGCGGCTGCAGGTCCAGAGCAAGCTCCATCTAGTCTCAGGGAGATTTTGGGGGGGTTCCAGCTGGCCGAGAGCACAGTCAAGGCAGGATGTTTGGTGTGAAGGCGCTGCAGCCGGCCTGACGAACAGGATGAAGTCTCTGGGAGCGCCTGTGGCTGTCGGGGTCGGCCTGCCGCCGGGATCCCCGCTCTGTCGGGAGCAAAGCGTCCTTCCCACCACGATCACCACAGCTTCTCGTCCTGCAAGGGAAAAACAGCGCGGTTAGACCTGCCAGAACCACCGCAGGCGCCCGGCAGCCGCAGCCCGGCGGCCGAAGACCGACTCTCACGGCCCGGCCGCTCTCCTTCTTTGATTTACCACTTGAGGGCACCAGCTGCTCTCCTCAGCAAGGGAATTAAAGGTCACCATTAGCTCCTGACCTTCCCGGTGAAACGGGGATGACAGAGCCTAGGGGATGCTCCTGCCGCCGCTCTCACCGAAGCAGAGGAGACATTCCTGCCAAACCCGCTCCAAGGGCCGCTAGAGGGGCATCGGCCTCACCAGCCACTGAAGCTGGCAGCTCTGCCGTCCACGCCAGTCCTTTTGGGCTGGGATAGGCTTAAACCGATCTCTTCCCGGACTTAACTCCCTACCAAGCTGCACGAGGGATGGGCAGCAGCAAACACGAAGGCTGAGGACACCAGTGGGCTCTCTCCCTTAGTGGCAGCAGTGGCTCACAGCCACCCTGTGGGTAAAGCATCTAAGGGAAGTGACTATCCAGCTCCCGAATTCTCCAGTTTCCTGCCGTTTGGAGAGAGAGGCACACAGGCAGCCAGGATGCAGCGTGAGCTGGGGGTTAGCAGGCAAGAAGGCGAGATGGGGTTTTTTGCCAGAATCATTAGGATCTGTGAAACAAGAAAAAACCCTGACTCGAGTCAAGTCTGGTTGACCGGATTCTTTCAAGGATTTATTTTCTAGCAGTGGATGCTGCTCAGTGAGCTGTGCACCAGGAAAGCTGAAGACAGCAGCAGCTTCAAGGTTGCAGCCTGTAGGTCTGCTCTTGCAGATGTGTATGAAAGTCTTGTGTTAGGTAGAAGAGCTGTAGAAAGAGCTTGTAACCCCAAAAGAATGAGTGTAGTGCAAAAGGCTCTTGCCCAGAAGCTGTATCCAAAGTTCTACCACTTTCCTGGCTGTGGGGCACTACCTAGATGGACAGGAGTGACCCCCAAGGAAGCTCAGGCAGGGACAACAACAGATCAGGGCCACATGTGATGCTCCTATAGGAGGACACCAGCATCTTCACCAAGAGGGTGTTGTTACACCAGCAGCTGAACAGGGATAGATATCAGCTTGGGAAAGGAGGAACCGGCCCACTGCTTGGTGAGAAGGACTTCTGAGTTAGGCTCAGGGTAGGAAAAACAGGGAAGAAAAGGGAAAGAATAAAGACAGAAACTGCCCAGGCACAGGTCTAAAACAAGAGGTGATAGTACAGACACAGACTGACCAGGAGATAAGGTTAAATCCTCTGAACATCTTAGATATCTAAGGTAACACTGGTGAATATGTGGGTTTTTTTAACACAGAACTTAAGTCTTATTTAAGATCTCATATTTAAGACAAAAGCAATTATTTAATTGACAGAACTGGAACTTGCTGTAGTAAGACCTAGATCTGGAATACGGATCTAAAAATGCACAGCTTATATGTGGACCAACAAAGAAATAGTAGGGGCAGAATCTCTCGGCATACTGAGGATGAAGTATATATTTTTTCTGAGGTACAGGACACAGGCGGAGTAAGAACTGCTACTTTATGTGGTTAATAATAAAGGGGGAAAGCACAAAACAAAACAAATACAGGGGAGGGCACAACAAACCCTAAACCAAGAACTTGGTAACAGCTGAGTCAATGGTAATGGGAAAGTACAAGCATGAGATACCTGCTAGGAAAGGAAAGCAGTAGGAGACAAAAGGTCCTGGTCCCTTCAGAGCAACATTCTCACATAACAGATGGGTCAAGTAATCAGCAGGGAAGTGCCTCCAGAGAAAGATGTGCTGGGTGTAGGAAGGTGGAAAGAAACTCATGTAAGAATGCCTGTAAAATCGAGGGATTGGAAACAGAAAAACAGAAATGCCTGGCTCCAGTACACGAAAAAAAAACCTGCTAGGCGAGAATTCATGGAGAAGAGTTTAAAGGAAAAAGAAATCAAGGTGAGCTGTAGTTTCTCGAAGAAACAATATTTTGTGCTTAAAAGGCACAGGCACAATAGCATCTCAATGCAGAAGGATCAAAAGACTTGGCAGCATCACGAGCTTTTCATTTTCCTCAAAGACAAGAAGAAAGAACGCCAAAAGGTTACTGAGCACAAGTTTAAAAAATAGTGCAAATGCATAGGCAAAAATAATAGAAACATCAGGGCATAAAAATGAAATGAAACTTGTAGAAGATAAAAAAAGTTACCCTTTCTATGCATATTAATACTAAGAAGACAGTCCGGAAAAATGTTGCTCAGAGAGAAAGTTATTGAAAAATGACACTGAAGGAGGCAACACTGGTTTGATTTTTGCTTTAGTCCTTGTTAAAATTAGCAACTATGCACGAGGGATTAGTACACAGTGCGACACAGTATCACCACAGAGGCATACTATCCTTGTCTCTGCTAGTTCCAGGGTAAGACATCAGTCCTCTGTCCAAGTAAGGTATTTCCAGTTCAGCAGAGTGGGACAAACCACCATTTAAATTCCCCACAAAACCAGCTAAAACCATCTCAGATACCTCCCTGTTGGTCACTTGTGAGAACTCAAACAGGTAAGGGGCCAGAATTAGGGAAAACAGCAAATGCAGTGGCTGTCTTCAAGGGTAGAAAGAGAAGCAGCAGAAGAGTGTTACATCAGTAAATCTAACTTCAATCATCTTAAAAACTCCAAATCAAACAAAGAAACAGTTTGCTTGTATGTGGATGAGAACAAAAATATAAGCTGCAGCAGATACAGGGGAGACAAGAATAAAACCATGTAAAATCAAATTAATTTCTTTTCTTAATGGAGAAGTTGTTGGATGTCATTTATCTGGGCTTTATTATAGTTTTTGTCACTGTCTCAACTCTCTCATAAAAATACTAGGGAAATATGATTAAATGAGACTACTATAAAATCCATACCTAGGGAGCAGTTATTAATGACATTCTATGAAAACAGAAGGGCACTGTGAGTGGAGCTCTGCTGGATCTATATAGTCTAGTTCTGCTCAGCACATTCATTAGTGACCTGGACAACGAAAGCGAGTACACATATTAAATCTGCAGATTACACGAAGCTGGG
The DNA here is from genome assembly GCA_013400655.1 of Mystacornis crossleyi. NCBI lineage: Eukaryota > Metazoa > Chordata > Aves > Passeriformes > Timaliidae > Mystacornis > Mystacornis crossleyi. The sequence goes on along the minus strand of VYZQ01026272.1, from coordinate 7,948 downwards.
ATTGTCTGCAGACACACTGGAGAACGAGATTAGCATCTAAAATATCTTGGCAAAAATCAGAAAAACATACTCGAAAAATTAGGGTAAAGTTCATCAAGGACAAATGCAGAGTACAACAAAAGGAAAATCTCACTTAGATAGGGTTGGCTATGTGGCAAATCTTTGGCAAGAGATGCAGTGTTTCATAGAATCACAGAATAGATTGGGTTAGGAAGGAATGTGGTCCCAAACCCTCCCTGTCATGGGTAGGGGCGCCTTCCAGCAGACCAGGTTTCTCAGAGCCCCATCCAGATTGGCTTTGACATTTCATAGGAAATCATTCCTGTCAATAAAGTCCTGCTGTTGGAGGAAAAAAAAGGTCATTGTCCTAGGATGTGTCAGCGGGGACAAAGCCAACAAGGCATATGAAATATTTCTATAGCCTCACACAGGGCATGGAAGGTCTCAGCAGCAAAACTGCCCTGTTGGAGCAGAGCTATGACATTACTTGCCAGTCTTGAAAGTGTGACTTAATAGGAAATACTCAAAGAATTATGGCCTAGTAGTCTAAAAAGGAGAAAGTATTGCAGGTGGGGTGTAAGAGCACAAGCTAAAGGTACTCGTACTTTAAAATGCTCCACAGTGAACAGGAGCAAAAGAGCAGTCTGTTCCTCTTGCCCCTGATGGAGTAACGGATGTGAACCACATCCAGGTAGGTGGTTAGGTTAGTGGTTAGGTAACACTCAGGAGGATGAAGAATATCAAAGCACTGGGGAACACCATCTCAGGTGCTGACCATCACTCATGGTCTCTGCAGAGGGTCAGACATTTACCATGAACAATGACTAGAGGCAATATCTCTTGGGTTGTGGGAGAGAGTATTCCATTTCAGTGCCTCTTACTTTTAATTCCTTCAACATCATTTTCTGTCTTAGTGAGAGGACAGTGAGAGGTCATTTAATGGGTAACATCCTGTGAGTTATGACAGTGACACCCTTGTGACAATGACACCCTTTGCTTTAACAGCAAACACTGGTACAGCTCTCAGTAACCAGACAGAGTTCAGAACCATTCAAGCTCTAGAGAAGATAGGACCAGATCATTCTTTGAGGCTCTTTTTGCCTAATAATTTAGGGAGTTTTGCTCTCAGCTGTTTATCAGTTTTGATATTGGGTAGACATATCATGGACTGTCCTTTGCTAACTATCCCCAGATCAAAAGCACTGCCTGGGTCTCCAGCCTGGAGATCTTGGGGCTCCTTGAAAGCCAGAGTTCAAGTCTCCAAATCTCCTCTGCACTGGCAAAGGGCACTGATGTTGACTTCAGCTTCAGTCCTGCAGTTAGCCGGCTGGAGCGTTCAAAGGCCTCTGCATGCCATGCAAAACTCATCCATCATTCATTTAGCAACATTGCTAGAGGGCTCTCCCCCTCCATGCACACACATCCCTCCAGAGACAGAGGATGACGGCCCCCTCCACGCTGCCGGAGGCAGGCAGCCTTCAAAACCCCATTCCTTCTCCCCACAGGAAAAGCTGCGGGCGTCGATACGCTGCGGGTTGCCTGTCTACGCCCCTGAGCTCACTGCAGAGACACAGCAGACACTTAAATTAATCATGTAGATAATTATACAGTACTTTCAAGGGATTCGATATTCTCAAACAAAACCTTCTGGCTTTGGAAAAATTACTCCAGACAAGCATAAATAGGAAATACTCCTTCCAGATGTAAGAGACAGCACAGCGCTGAGCTGAACGCCTCTGTGCTGGTGAGAAGAGCTGCTCAGGTGTCCAATGCCAATGGAAGCAAAAATAGAAATGTGGTAAACTGTTCATCAAAGGAGAAAATACACCTGCCTAATAAAAATGGAAACCTCAACGCTAAGAAGAAATTTATTTTTACTCAACTTCCACAAAATAGATTCAAGACCCATGTGAGAAAATTTACTGGAGTCACCACCACCTTGCTTACTTTCTGTACGTGACAGATCTGCCAGACTATCCCACCTGCCTCGTACAAGTACAGACCTATGTACAAAATACTCTAATTTTATGCCCACCCTGGAATTACCTAGATTTGTCTGGAGTAAAACAACGCAGAACTGGGAATGGGCAGCCCATGGGCCTGAAGTCCCCTGTCCTAGGAAAAGGAGTCCCTGTTCTTGGGGACAACTTTCCACCAAAGAGATTTTGTCATGGTTGCTCTGAAACCCTCTGAGGCTACTGATTCAGACTCTCTGGTAATTAAATCTCCCATCTTACCTAGATCTCAGTAGTGTGGTCTGTTGAGATTTCTTCATTAAAAATTTCAAGGATAAAGTGAACTAAGATTTTGCAGACAGGATGTTTGCAAGCAAAAAACATCTCAGCTGGGAAGATACTAGGGTGGGAAATGTCAATCAATATATGGAGTGCAATATGGAAACAATATTAGTCCTGTTCAAATAGAAGGATCGTGATGGTGCAGAGACAGCATGACCACTCAGTTTGAGGAGGACCCACAAAGGAGATCAGCCTTTCATGGGATTTAACATTAGAAAGATTCTCACCATGCTAAGTACTAGTTTTAGGGTTCAGGCTTACCCCCCCACTGCTGTGGGAGCCCATGGACTGAACCCAGAGCCAACCCACAGCACAAGACAGGCACCCTCCTTTGAAAGAAGAGAAGCTTGTGGGCCAGATGCTCTCAGAGGATCAAAAAGATGCTGCTGCAAAAAACCTGAAAAAAGCATGGCCCCTCTTATCCAGCAGTGCCAACAGCCAAGTACCACTCCTTTCCATCCAATCAAGAGAAAAACAGCCACTTTGCATGGCTGCAGCCCGGGTGCATGCCTCTTCTCAAAGCTGTGCCACCAGCACCCGATGAGCGGAGCTGCCTAGTCCCCTTCCTTGTGCCACCAGCCACAGAGATCTTCCAGGGCATCATCAAATCCAGACCCCAGCTATCACAGCAACATTTTCATGCTCTAGTCAATAAAACTCATCAAATTTCTGTCACGGGGTGACAAATGGAAGTAAAGAACACTTACATTGCTGGAAAGCTGCCCCAACACACCACATAGCTGGAAATGGTCTGTATTCCAGATTAAATGTATTCACAATCAGTTTATACCCACAGACATGCAGCTTCTACAGCTCTCTACTCTTCTTAGTGTTTATCAGCTCTCCTCACCTTCATCCCTGGATTATTTACAGCCAGAAAAATCAGCTTTTACCTGCCCTTGTTCTACCCAGCACACCTACCTAAGATGTGCTCTCAAAGGCTGAAATACCACCCACGTAAATAAACTGGCTATCTTCCTCTCCATTCCTCAGTGAAAGTTTTAGTTATGGCTCAGGAAGTAACAGACTTTCTTCCTTCATTTCCAGCCTTTTAGTTCAAAATACCAAGTAAAACATATGTGAAGTAATGTAAGTGAAGAGAGTAAGTAGGTGAAGACACTGCTTCTTTGAGGCTTTCTTAAGGCAGCAAAAAAAGCTGTCTTAAATGATTGCTTATGGAGAAGTAAGAATATTTTCTTTAAATAAGTTGAGGCTGGAACTGTCAAAAAGTATATGTGGATATTCAGTGCATAAGCAATAAGCTTTTTTCTTTTCTGACAAACTGAGGTTTTTCTTCCTATGTTGTCCTCAGAGGAATGATGTAAAGAGCTCCAATAATCAGTTTCTCATAGGGGGAAACAGAAATATAGGGAGTCATTAAAATGTCCCATTACTGATTTTTAAAAGGTGATTTGTGCAAATGGCCAAGACCCAATCCTCCAGGATAACCCCTCTGGCATTTCCAGCCTGGACTAAACTTCCAGAAAAACATACATACAGTTATTCCAAAAATTGTTTTCATCCCGAGTGAAATCATTTTATAATTGCTTTAAAGGTTATGTTTGACATATACCGTTAATCTTTTTATATATAGATGAAGGCATTGTACTTGTTTTCCTGAAGTCATCTGGGCATTTCAGCACTGAAGAAATAAATCCACTACCAGCAAAAGACGTTTATTTACTAATTTCTATTCAAGTGCAGCTTCTACTTATTAGTTAGAAACTAATAGCAAAGAAGTAACAATAGGGAAAAAACGATCTTGGAACTCAATTGAGGTTTTCCACTAAAAGGCACACTATTTTTGAAAGATGGTTTTGCTGTAATGGTCTGAGGTCTGAAATCCTTCAGGACAGCAGCAAATCTGTTTTATTCTGGGTTACCCAGTGGTTCAAATCAGATCTGGGCACACGGTCATGTTTCTGCTGAATTAGCCAGAGTGCACATTTACAGGTCAGCTTTATGCCAGCCATAGGAAGACTTCTGATATTTGACCTGGCAATAAAAATTTAAATCTTATGCTGGGAGGCTTTGAGAGCTTTTCAACAAATTTGAATTGACAACAAGTTTTATAGCAGTCAGCATTTTACATTTCATGGCCTCAATGCTTTTAATACAGCTGTAGGAGCCCTAAAGCTGGGTTTTCTGCACAGTCAAACCATAGCCTCGGATTTGACTGCCACACAAGTAATCAACAGGAATACAGGAATATTAAAACTGGGATTTTTGTTCTTTAACATCAGCTGAATCCACATCTGAGCTTGTCGCCATGGGCTCCATTTCTGGCCAAAGGAGAAGAACAGGCACTCTTAGGAGGAAATACTTATCTGGCCTCTTGTAGATCTTTATATTCAGACTAGATGTAGGATATCTTTCAAGTGCACTTTCTGCTCCATTGCCTGAAAAATGTGTGGGCAAGTAAAATAGAGGTATCTGAATATGATCAGATGGAACCTGCTTTAAACCAGTTAACCAGGCAAACTGGGCACAGAAAAAAAACTAATACAGCATAGCTAAATAAAGGCAGTGGTGAGACTGTATCAGTTCTTGTAGACAGGTTCCTGCAACGCTTTCTTAACTGCTTTGATTTTCAAGTATTTACGTCCACTATATTAAAGATCAAAAGACCTGTGCAAACATCTAGACTTATTAAATCAAACTTAGTAATTGCCAGGACATTTAGACTATTAGCCCAAGCAAGCCCTGAGAACAAAGAACAGTTCACCAAGAGGACACCGAAACAGCCAAGCATAGAAATGCAAAACTCTTGCAGGAAACATTACACTCTAAAGGGGGGTGCAGCAGCTGGGTAAAAACCTGACCATGTACTTGGATTTGTTTTGAAAACCTCACCACCAAATAGCTCTCTACAGGAATTATTTATTTCCAGGTGCTCTCATAGTATCCGAAACTCTGGCAGTTAGTAAAATCTTTCCTTAAGGAAATGAGATTGTTCCCATTTTTATAAAGAGGGAATGGAGCTACAAAAAAGTAGGCATTCCATACAGCCTCATCTGAAGCTTTCCTGTAGGCACAGGACCCCTGGAAAATTTTCTAAGTACCCCTGCTACTAGGCACCATGTGGGGCACCATGTCCCACCAGAGGACTGGAAGAGAGCAAGGCTCTCCTAATTCCTTCTACCCTTGTTTCAGATCTCTGAGTGCAAGGTGACAGCACTGCAGGACTCGACCGCTCTAAGTCCAGGAACAGTGTGAAGTCTCCAGTGGCTTCCACCACCAGTATTACCTCAAAGGCCATAGCGTACGTCCTTGCTGGCAGCGCTGCTCAGGAGGAGCTGCCTGAGTTCTCACAAAACCAACCAGTGCCCCTTGGTAGAAGCTGCTTATTCCTTCTAGAGGCCTGAAGCCATCCACTTCCTCCTTCCTCTTTATGTCTATACAACATAAGCGAGCTCATAAAAAGAGACACATTTCCAAAACACGTTACATGAAATTATACCAGAAATCGGGAGTCATAGTATCCCAGAAAGTATTCGCACTGGACCAGGAGCATGGTGGGATTTTAAGGATATTACTAAAAATAACACGAATAGGTGAAAGCTGAAAAACACTTCCGCTGTATGTCAGCAGGTAACAGTAAAGCTCTGAACCACGGTGTTGACCAAGGGCTCCAGCTCCCACTCCAGGTCAGGCAGCACAAGCCCATTCCCCCACACCATGTCCCTGCAGTCTTGCCTATGTTCAAGAGGCTGGTGTCCTCTGGGGACAGCAAATACGATGTATTTTGGGACAGTGAGCAATCACACAGGCAGCCCTGCTCTGAAAGCAGGGAAAACCAAAGCCAGCTGTGTTGCAGATGGCAAAAAAATGCTGAGCCAGGGCTGTGATGATGCAGCTTCACAGTTTTAGGTCTTTTGTGTGTTAAACAACTAGGTTGTTTGACCTGGTTGGTTTGGTAAGGAAACCTCCCAAGTGCACTTTTCAACATACCGAAACTGCTGTGTTGCAAGAGGAGATTCGGAGACAGACACAGTGAGCTTTTAAACTGCAGAGACAGCTGGGCTCAAACCACTGGGCTGCATTTCCCACCATCATTCAGATGAATTAAAAAGAGCAGAGGAGGAAGCATCCGTCTGGCCATCCATTATTAATGAGAGGATCAAATCAAAACTCTTTCTGATACTGATACAGAAGTCCTTTAGTACGATCAAATTATTCTCTTTTGTCCTCATTCTCTTAATACACAAACTGTCTCCAGCAGCCAGCCTCTCCTCCAACTCCAGGTCAGGTGGGAAAATGAAGAAGCTTTGCAATTTCTAAGTGACGTTCTAAATCTTTCCAATATTCTCTTATGCTCAATGTGCTTTTGAGTACTGAAGGAAGATAGGCTTGCCTTTTTGCATTCATTTAAACCAGAATGAAACAACTTACTTCAGACAAGACTTAAAATCACCTAATTCTCACATGATCTAGTGTCCCAGACTATATCAAAGGAAACTTCTTTAGCTGTCAGATAATTAAAACTACTGATCTACCGATAAATCCTTAAAGACTATTCAATTTGATAACAGAACAAAATAAGCTTGCTTAAGGAACCAAGTTATTGCAAGCTTGTTCAATGATGAAAGAACTATATCTAAAGAGTTTCTTGAAGAACGGTACCCATCCAGTTCTGCAATTATTCAGCCTCCTCTGTACACCAACATGCCTAATCATCCTTTGGATCTCTTCCACTTGCTGAACAGTTCAGAGCTGATGCTGGGAAGCACCATTATGAATTTTCAGAGTACTCAGAATTCGTTTCTGACATAATTTATAGAAGTAAAAATCTGGAGTAACATAATTAAAGTCAGTGATGCTTTTCTGGATTTACAGTTGTGTAACCACAGAGGAAATCTAATTTTAAGTATGCAGATTCCAAGAAACAGCGCCTCTTCCAAGTTTGAAAATAGCACAGCTCTATCACACACACACATTTTCACACAGAAAACTAGTCACAACCATACACATAAAATATAAGTAACAAGAATTAGACTTCAAATTTACATTTAGGCACCTAAATAAGTGGCCCAGCTATTAAAGGCCCTCACTAATGTCACCTGCTCCTATATGACTTTGAAACAAGCACCTATTTACCCGTACCTTGACAGCCAAACGCCCAAATTTCCCAATTGCAAGGCTTCCTGAGGGACTGGACTTCCATGTAATGTTTTGAACACTCCTATAGAAATTTACTGTGCATTCCAGTTCTTCCTGAAAACAACACTTACATTAAACTAGGGACAAAAATAGGCTTTGTAGATCTGTAATTATTTTTAAATGCTTCCACTCTTCTCAAGATCTTCCTGTGGGAAAGATCTCTGCAATAATTATTCAAAAAACAAGAAAATGTAAATAACATGTTAAATTTGGACTGCATTGTCTGCAGGAGTCATGCATCTTGTATTACAAATAAACCACAAATATCTCATGTTCCAGTACCGTGATTCCATATTAAACAAATGTCCCCAACAAACTGTTTAAATTAAATATTGATAAGCACCAAGAAAACAAACAGCTTACAACACAGCAAACTGAATACACTTAGAAGGTGAACTGATGGGATTTCACCATGTTACTGGAAAGGCCAAAATTTTAAATAAATTAATAAATTAAACTAAATTAAATTAATTAAATAAATAAATAAATAA
>VYZQ01026271.1:0-18414 GCA_013400655.1 Mystacornis crossleyi | reverse complement strand
CACCTCCGCAACAAAAAGGCAGCTCTGTTACATCCGATACGTTCACATGGCTGAGCCCCGTGTGCTCCCGATGGATTTCCTCGCTGCTGTCCACATTCCAAGCACCAAACACCTTGCAGAGCTCTGTCCCTCGGCCTCTGCAGCTGCATGCCAGGCTGTGAAGCACAAGCTGCCATGACCTGGTGTGCACGCGTGCACTGGCTCCCCATTGGAATAGTCACTCATAGTATTCTGGGCATTTTCATAAAAATTTCCTTTAGGGGAAAAAAGCCAAGGGATGAACAAAGCATTTCCTAGCTGAATGAATGAAGAGTCTCAAACCTACAAATACAGTCTCCATTTACTATCAAATCAGTCTCCACTGGGAACTTTTCCTAACAAAGCAGCCTCTGTCGGGGAATTTATTTTAGTCTTTTAAAAATAACAGCACCAGCAAAAGTCTCACCATAAATTCAACGATTCCAGCACCAGTGCTTTGGCCTGCTTTGCTCACCGAATCAGAATAAGGTTTTGCTGCCAAACACTTTTGTGCCACAGAAGGTCAGAGAAGCAAGGACAAAGCTTTGGGTGCATTTACCCATAAAACAGCAACTTCAGGGCTCTCCTCCTGCAAAGGGCCAGATTCAGCTGCATCTAAAACCACCACATTCTGTTTTCCACAGCTTGTCTCCCGGCAAGAGTAACACGGACCAAACCCTCCTTTTATTAGATGAAAAAGATACTATCTGTGGCTTGTGGGTTTGTCTTTGAACAGTTTGCATTACCCACATTTTGTTAGGGATTTCTGACCTCCAAGCCGAGCTACTGCAGGGCTGCACACCAGCAAAGCCAGTCCCAGAACTGGGGCAGCTCCTACTCCTCTCTCTGCTGCCATCCCTGGGGCACAGGCTGATGTGCTGGCCCTGGTGACAAGCTCACCACTTGTTTCCCCTTAGCTTTAGAGCACAAAAGCCATTAGATGCTATGGATGACTGTCCAGGCTATTTTGGTTTTGGTTTTGTTTTTGTTTTTTTTTCAGCTGAAGTTGTTTTATGATCCTGAAATGCAGCTCTGAAAATAAAAGGTGTGTAACAGAAGTGTATCAAATTCACTAAGCCAGCACTTGGCTACAGAGGAAGCCTTGGCAATCAATCCTTTTACCAAAAGGTGTAAAAAAGTTGACGTACTAAAATTAAAAAAGGTAGCATCAATAACCAAAAAAGTTTCAACCAGTGTTAATAAAACTCCCTTTTAAGTCACAACAATTTCAACAGGCAAATAGTCCCAATACAGGCATTGTAAAATAATAAATTGACTCCTATCCAAATATTATCAAATCAGTCTAAAAATGACTCATCTACACTGTTGTCATTAAGAACACGTTAAGAATTCACTTTGTCATCAGATGCCGATATTGTTGCTCCAGAAAGTGTGGAGTATCAACTGCAATTTAGCAATTAAACACAGGCTTTAAAAAATTGGTTCGTCAATATTAATGCAAAAGAGAGTTCCTTACATAGAAGTACTGTGCTTGCCAGACAAGTAAGGTAATACTTTAGGTATAAATCAAACAAGTTAAAGCAGAATTATACCACAGTTTTCCTTGAAGACTTAGGATTTGTGTGTTGCTTCTGTCAATGTTTAGCAAACTTAAGAAGCAGAACCTTTGGTTCTTTTAGTCAAGTAAAAAGAGTCTCAATGTAACCACAAAAATACAACTTCCAGAGAAAATGGAAGTCCATCAACAAGTCCACTTTCAATAAAACTGAGGTAGTACTGCTCTTTTATTATGTGAATGTGTAAAGAGATTTAGATACAAATCGTCATCTACCACTCAGTTGACTGACAGGTACAGTAATTTTATAAAACAATCCCAACATTTAGTTTGAAAGTCCCCAAAAAAGGAATGATCTGGACTCATTCACTAGGAGTTAGCTCAAAATGGGAATTAGCCATATTACAAAAAGCTGTTGCTTATGTTGGATTTTAGAGCCTTATTACCCAGGATTAATGCATTTATAGTTAACACTGCCGTTCATCTCGGTATAAAACCTTAAAATTATTACAGCCTAAAATTTCAACAATGTAAACAGCACTACACACAGTACAGACCTGCCCTGACAGATGTAGTATGAAAAACTTAATCTGGCACTGTATAATTTAGCAATGTTAATTTAACCTAACTAAAAAGATCTACATTGTGCAAGAAGTATCAGACTTATTTATACTAATCTGAAGTCTTAAAAAAAAAAAAAAAAAAACAAACAACCAACCCAAAAATGCTTAACTTGTAGCCAGGGTCAAATATTTCAGGGCAAGAGTAAAAGGAATAACCAAAATTAAGAAAGTGCCTAAAACATGATACAGCATTTTAGAGCCCTTTCAAAGACAAGGCAGAAAAAGGTGTAAAGTAGAAAAATCTGGAGCCTCGGTAATTTCCAGAAACATCCAGAGTTTACATTTCGTGAAGGGCAACGGGTCGTTTCTGTCACTGCCGCTTCGCCGCCGCTAAGTCTGCTCGTCCTCCCGCAGGCCCTCAGAGTCCGAGGACAGAACACATTTGGTTTCCTCCTCCTTTTTCCTTCGCTCCATTTCCCACTCCACAAAGGTATCGAAGAGACTCGGCCAGGCCTCGTCCTCGCTGTAGTTGCTAAGGTCCGGTCCAATCACCTGAGTAAAATTTAGAAACATGTTCCACGTGTCCCGGGAGATTCCCTTGATTCCTGAGGGGTTCTTGATTAGGAAGTGTAACCACTGGTCCAAAATAGGGGGCTTGTTTTGGGTGAAGACTAATTTCCAAAGGGCAATGGCTATTTCCCGATGTAGCGACCTCTGTCCTTCTTCAGAGTCCAGGCCAAACTGGAAGGTGAAACGATAGAGGTCCTTGAATTTATCTTCCTGCTTGGCTTCGTTTAGGAGGCTGGGGAACCTTGCACAAATGCCGTCGATGCTGTCTGCATTTATTGCTCTGCAGCCTTCGAAAAACTCCTTCCTGTTAAGCGAGAGAAGAGAAATTAGAGCGAGCCCTTCCCGCCGACCTCGCGTGCCGAACGGGGCCCGTCTCCGTTCAGCTGCATCAAAGCAAAGGGGATCACGTGGACAAGGCAAGGGGTACCCTCAGCCCCAGTGGCACAAAGGTTTTGGCAACGGGAGCTGCTGGGAAGAGAGACGGTTCCAAGGCATTCCTTAAGGCCTGGGGAACCACACGCGACCCCCGGGTCTGCTGGGGCACTGTTAGCATTTGAAAGATTCTGCTCTCTGGCTTTTCTGGACACTTCCACGTCCTGGAATGCCTGAAGTGAATCTAATTCACCACAGAAGAAATTCCAAATGTTTGAAATGAACGCATTTACCCCAGCTCGATTCAATACTGCCCATGTCTAAACGCCCATGCTCTGGGTGAGCTATTTGCAAGGGACAGAGCAGTTCACTTCTGCTTTTCCTGGGGTTTTTGGCTGCTCTGCCAGCCTGCAGAACCAAAAGGGAGCCACTGGTGTCGGTGAGCAAGGCACGTGCTGAGAGCATGGCAGGGAGCAGGGCATCACAGGGGCTCGGGCACAATGTCTCAGCACTGCTGGAAGCACCAGTCCTGTCCCAAGCGGCCAAGTGGGCACAGCTTTAGCTCCAGTTTCTCTGAAGCTCCTGAGCAAGTGTCACAACCAGCCAGAAGAGCCAGCAGGCTGACACAGGACGGGCTGGAGGGAAGACAAGAGATGGAGCAGCACTCAGGAGAACAGACCACGCTGCTTTCCATGATGGAAGAAGTCCCTCAGCACCTGTACCACGGAGCGTGCCCTTCAACAAAAGTAACCTCTCCCCACCAGATTTCCTCTCCAAGGGAACTCCAACCATGTTTGCAATACTGATGGCAGCTGTGCAGGATCACAGCCACTCCTTACAATTCCTTTACCACCTTAGCAAATACCTGCCTCGTCAGCCTCCCATAAATCCACATTTGCATTCCAGAGTAACTCATCCTTTTGACACACACCCACGGCCACAAAGACTCTCAAGATGCTGCTCAGTGCAACAGCAGAGGCTTGGGTCAAGGCTCTGAACACCAAGGTAATTTTGAAAGTTGTAAGATCAGTAAAAATAGGCAGCATTACTCAAACCAATCTAGGCAGAGCAAAAACCCAAAAATTCCTTCTCTCCCTGCAAGTCCTTGCAGGCAGCTTTTACCTGCTCTTACCTGGACACTGCTAATCAAGCTGAGGGAGGCTGCTGCAGTTTGGGTTTGCCTGTGGGCTTTGTGGGGTAAGTTTTAGCCCATCCATTGTTTCCTGTAGCATCACACGTGCTGTCAGCCTGCTGACTGAGCCCCTTGTCCAGCAGGGCAGACAGCACTTTGAACAGCAACCATTTGTCAGCCAGCATGAAACAGCTACCAGTGTCAAAATCCTCACATTTCCTTCCCTCTCTATGCTTTAACAGGATTACTCTTGGAAAAAGACATTAAGTGTAACACTGGTTGGACAGGAACAATTCTGTCATTCTTCCACAGACTGTTAACAGAGTTAGTAGCAAATAATAAAGAATCTCACATTACATTAAAGGAAAAAAATCATTTCAGTGTCCAATCTCATCACCAAGATAATGCTAGATACAGTAAATTGCTTTTGGCAAATCAACAATAAATTAATGTCTACAGAATCTCACTACACTGTTCCTCACTAGCAGCATAATGGCCAAAACCACATCTTCTGAAATCCAGTGTGAGGGGAAGGGGAAAAGAAGACAGTACAAAGCTTACCTTCTGCAGTGGTAGGAATTAATCTGATCAAAATACAAGTGTTAGAAGAAATAAGTAAGTGAAGCTAATGAGGCTGTCTCTCCAAGGTACTGCTGACAGGATACACTTTAACATATGAAAATAATTACAAGTTCTACAAGAACTAACCTTGTAAATTTGCACATGGTAGCAGCCTGGAATTTCCAAGCCAAAACTAGTACTTTAAATTCAGTGGGATCAACACAGAGGTCATTGCAAAATCGTTCCATTCCCTCTTCCAGGATGGCATCTTCCCGCTCGTCCTTATACCTCCTGAATAACTCCCCAATCCTCTGAAGAGAAGATTCCTCTGCACTGCAGACAGAGTCTTTCTTTGTATCTCCAGAAAACGTCGGAGGCTGGCTGGACTCCACAGCAGCGTCCGTTTTCTTTGTCCCATTCACAAGAATGTCCCCCGAAGCCTTCCCGCAAGCCGAGCCGTGGTCATCTTTGTGGACTGCACTTCTCTTGCTGTGGGACTTGCTGCCAGATTCTCTTTCCCCATTTTTGCTGCCCAGGGTAGAGGAAGGGTTCTTGCACTTGGTGACACACTGGCCCATGATGTTGCAAGCCCAGCTCCTAGCGCGGTGCCCCTGCCCTCGGACGCCCTCGCAGCTGCTCTTCAACACATCTCACCCTGCCATTAGCAGCTCTCAGCTAACCTGAAAAACAGTTTCAGAGTCAGACTGCTGTCTCTACAAAGAGTATGTGAAGTATTAAATGTGGGATAACATTTGCCATTAAGCGACCGACTTTAGTTTATTTAAGCTTTGTGTACTGAAAAGGAGCAGTGTACACAAGGCTGGCATATGCCATAAATTTCAGGCAATTTCGGGCTGTTTTACCTAGAAATCAATGCAGCTCACTCAGTGGGCTGCACTATACTAACGGGTCCTAATAAAGGAAATTCCTAAAATTCTTACTGCAGCATAGGTTACAAAGAGCTTGATTCATGTACAGGCTTCATCACGACAGACTAGTCTAACCCAGAAATATTTTAAAGGAAATGGTTTTTAAAAGTATACCCCACATTTTTTATAAAGAATCTAAAACACTGAAACAAAGCAGGGAAGGGAGGACGGTGACACTGATGGGACAACCTGGCAGAGACCTAAGCATTGGATCTAGACTGGACCTTCAGCAAATCAGCAAAAGGGACTTCTCAAGGAGGGGGGGGAGGAGGGGGCTGGCTGTTGGCTGTTTTTTGGGAGGAGGAGAGAGAGTGAAAGTTGTGTGTTTATGTTTTTAAACGGAGTTTGGAATCCAGGTTTTTGTACTTAAAACATACACAGAACGTGTTTGCAGAAAGGAGGCAACACTCGTTATGCAAGAGGGTGTTCAGGAATTGTTCATTGTTTCAAGTGGGCTCCTCCCTTCAGGTAAGGAGACAGACAGGGGAGGGGGCCTTCTTAATGAAACTTCTTCAGACAGACACACGCAGATAAGAAGTAGTAATTCCAGTTCAGAGGGTTTTGGGGGTTTTTTTAAAATAAAAATTAAAATGCCAAAATGATTTCATCATACTCTCTTTTTATAAATCACAAAGCCCTGCATATTTGGAAAAGATATTTTACCCACAGAACAGGGTTGTCCAATTTTCCCTGTTAAAACCAAGCTAACACTCTGACACTGCCCTATCAGTGAGCAGCCACGCCATGGACAGTCCATTTCTGAGAAATGTCAGCTCCAAGAAAGCAACTGCTTATCATATTCTTCCTTTACCCACTTATTTGCATTTCACCTCTGCTGTCACTTAGGCAAAAGCTTCAAACATAAAAATTGGGTTTGCCTTGACTTTGTGTACAGCTTCCAGTTTAGAACTAGAACAAGAAAGAAGAGAAAAAAATTTAAAACTTAAGAAATACAATAGCTGTCATGTCAGTTTTCCTGTATTCTTTCTTGGGCAGAGCTTTACTGAGACTGAACCCCTCTTTCAAGCTGTAAACCAACAGCAGCAGCAAGTACAGATGAATTCTCAGATATTAGGATTACAAAAAGAAATCTTCTCTCAGCCATTATACCTGTTTTGACAAAACAGCACGTGTGCAGCTTCATGAGCAAAAAATTTTGCCAGTGGCACTACAACAGCTGAGATGCTGGTTTTGACTACCTGGCTTCCCCTTCCCTCCCCAGTCCCTTTTCTTAAGCACATGACCCACAGACAAAACTAAAAATTTTAAGCAGCCAAAGGAACCAACATATTACATATTCTTTCATCACGATGCTTTAAAGATGAATTTTGCAGCATCATTTTTACAGGCAAGCAAAGTTGATTTTATGCGTTCAAGAAATTCGTAATTATTTTAAAGGATTCGTAACAATATGCACGTCAATATGAATCCACAAGACAATTTCACTGGTCCCTAGCTCTGGGAATTGCAAAGCACAGCCTGGCACTGATTTCTGTGCTGCCAGGTGCCTGAGCAACACCATCCTCTCCAGTCTACACCAGTCATTATTTCATTACACCAAAACAAACAGGATATTAGTAGGCAGTGTATAAACTGCTTAGTGATTAACTCCCACATACCAGCTCTGCCCCCCCTCCCCATCTTTAAATTCATCAGAACTCAAATGCTCAATCTACACTAATTCTTGTTCTTCCATCAGTTTCTCAGAGGCAGCTAGCACCACACTGGACAGATTTGTCTTTAGAGAAAAAAAGAACAGGTAAAAGAACGGAATAAAAAATCCTGAGTACAGACTAGTATTAGAGTTTAAAGCGGAGTTTAGGTAGTATAGAAAATTTTCTGTCAAAGATGTAACAGCAGTTATTAGCTACTGGTGATTTGGAACAGCTTTTCCCTGTGGGAAGGTTAAGGAAGAGCTGCCTATTAGTGAACAGCACTTTCCTCTAAAGTAGTCAAATCACACACATCATAATTGACAGATTAATCCAATTCCCTTGAGGAATCCCAATTTAAAGGTTTTTTTTTAAAAAGGCAGTTGGCAAGACTGACATACTGCGTCCATAATTTTCCTAATACAAGTGACTCACGCTGCCACGCTTCCTAAGCAACAGCTTGTGTTAATGACAACAATCTAATGGTCAGGTTTACAAAGTGACATCACCAACGTGATGAAACGGATGGGCTTTAAAAACATTTTCTGCCACAAAGCATTACAATAGGTAGAAGGAAGAAGGGTCCCACGAGCAGTTTCCAAAAACAAGCAAGCCCAGCAGCATTAACCCCCAGAGTGCAAGTTAACCACCTCCCTCACACCGTACCCCTCCAACAAACACATTTCCTGTCCTCCTACTTGCCTTTCCAAGAGCTGAGGGCTGCTCCTGAACAGCCACTGCCCGGGCACTGCTCTTCCCTGCAGTAACAGAGTTCTTCCTTCCTCCTCCCTGCTGAGGAGGTTTTCAGAGCACAATCCTACTCCTCAGGAACAAACACTACAAGATACTGATGCACAGTTGCTGCAATTCCTCACTTTTCTTCTACATGAAACTTGATGCCATGTGCCAGATACTTAGAAGCATTCTACCCCAAAAATAGTAAAACCAGCTTGGGGAAAAAAAAAAACAACCAAACCCAGACTGCATCCGCTGGCAGCTTGTGCCTGTATCTGGTTTTGTAAGAGAAAAGTCTTTTGGCACTCCATCAGTTACCCTTTTGCAAATTGCCTTCGCCGAGCTGGATCCACTTCACTAACTAGTCACCTCCGCTTCCTACGTGACTCAGGTTTCAAGGCATGAAAGGAACAAGAGCCTCGGAAGGAGAGAGGAACAAGTGGGAGAAGCCGGCCCTTTTGTGAAGGCAGGCTGGAGACAGGATCTAATTGCAGCATCAGGAGCTGCGGCAGAGCCGGAGTTCGGGGAGTGGGAGAGCACCTGGGGAAGGAGCACAGAGCCGTGAGCTCGGCAGCACAGCAAACATCCAAGAGAAGGAGATTTCTCCCAGGTGGATCAGGAACTACCAGTGTAAAGTTCTCGTGTACCCAAATTACACTGGATTGGTGGCAGAGCAACAAGTCCCAAAAGGATCGGCCTCGGAAGGAGAGAGGAACAAGTGGGAGAAGCCGGCCCTTTTGTGAAGGCAGGCTGGAGACAGGATCTAATTGCAGCATCAGGAGCTGCGGCGGAGCCGGAGTTCGGGGAGTGGGAGAGCACCTGGGGAAGGAGCACAGAGCCGTGAGCTCGGCTGCACAGCAAACATCCAAGAGAAGGAGATTTCTCCCAGCTGGATCAGGAACTACGAGTATAAAGTTCTCGTGTACCCAAATTACACTGGATCGGTGGCAGAGCAGCAATTCCCAAAAGGATCAGTCCCCAAGAGCAAAATTACTGCGAGGCTCGTACAGCATAAAAACGAGACATAAAAGGCAGCAGCAGTGACTGCTACTTTTGCCTTTCTACTAAAAAGGATCAAAATTCAGGGCTAAGGTTGGAATGTGCTCAGCACTTCAGGATGCAGCTCTCCCGAAGAAGTCTATTACTCACAGAAGTATTGAGCAATGATCTCCAGTACGTATGAATCACCGGGATGCCCATGAGGCCGCCTGCCACATCACAGGACCTGCAAAGCAGAGACCCACAGCGACGTTCCCTGCACCTTTCCAGAAAGGAGTCAGCAGCTGGGAACACAGGAGGATGAGTGCTGGTGAATGCAGCCAGCTAAAGGGAAGTCACCCTCTAAGAACAAAGGATGTGCCCAGCCATATGGCCCCACACATTAAATGAAAACCTAGAGAAGATTACAAAGGCCTTGGCTAATGCTTGGTGGGGCTTTTTCATTTGGTGGGGGTTTGGGGTGGGATTTTTTGCTAAGTGCTGGAAAGAATTTGCAGCATTTTTCCTCCAAGTGACCAGATCACGCATAACCCAAAATTTGAAGGGAGCAAAACAAAGTGACTCATAAATAAGTCTCAATCATACAAGCACACCGTGGCACAATTGAAAACAGCAGCAATGAACTGGGGGGGAGCTGGCAGGAGGAGAGAAGATGCAAAGGAGATATTTAAGTAACCCTGTATTTTTCTTTAATGACTGATGCTATTGTAGTAATAGAAATTATTGGATATGTCCAGAGAATAACATCCAAAACAAGCATTATGCTGTTTAATAAAGTGTTGCATCAGAAGGTATTTCTAATGAGTTTCAAAACACAGAAAGTATCGAGAGAGTAGAGAAAAAAACTTTCCATATGTTCAAGACGACCTCAAAGAGAAATTTAGGAAATCTCATAACAAAAGGGGAGACAGCTCAGCCAAGCATTAAATCCCCTTCCAAGTAGCACTTCACTAGCCAAGGCAAAGACAACATTGCTAGAGCTTAACTAAGCCTCAGCTTTTCACCAACACTTGAGCATAGTCTGGAAGAATTTTACAGAATTCCACAATGCATTACCTACCTTTTAATGGATGGGGATATGTGACTTTTTGACTTTAAAAACACCTGAGAGTAGGGAACAGTACCATGGATGCTCTGTTTGCAGCTCTGAGCAGATACACAGAGCTTCCCTTTGGGGAGGCAGGAGAAGATCACTGCCACTGCTGAAGCAGAAGCAATCACTGCTCTAACAACTGTGCTGGACAAGTGATCTTGTAAGCAAATATCTAATACTTACACAGCTTCAGCTACACAGGGAATCATTCCACGAGCTGCACAGCTTCCTTTAGGCTCCCTGGGTTCCACATAGAACGCTGCAAGACAAAAGACCACACAAATCTTTACATTTAGAAGAGGCTATGAAAACCATGAAGTGCACCAAATCGCCGAGAACCAACTGTGTATTTAACAAAACCCTTCAGAGCCAAACCCCAGCTTGTTCAAAGAGTCATTTTATAAAAAACTACTTCACTTTCTTGACTTATAAAGTAGCATTAACACCATGAACTCTGCATTGTCATATAAACCGTCGAACAGGTACTGGAAACAACAAATTCAAATGTTTGTTAGGAGTAAATACACACTTCCGGATACTTTTATGGCTTTCAGCACGGGAGAGTTAATTCCTCATTTCATGCACTCAAAGCAAAGCAGAGGACATGCTATCACTGTCACTGCACGTTAGCTGAGTGCTGTTTAATCTGTGAATGCCAGACAGCTGCTACCTAGCAAAGCACAATTTGGGTCTGGAGAGCAATTCTCTTTTTTCACTCTCTAGCACATTCTTTTCCACGTTTGTTTTCCCATGTTCAGTCGAGCTGGCTCAACTTTGCTTCTCTTAAATTGGCAGCTCTGCTGTATAACCAGGAGCCTCTGAAGAGAAGATGACAGCCAAAGCTATGTCTGGTTTGTGCAGCACAAGCTGCAACTGCAGCCCCCAATCAACACCTCTGCATCTGATCTGGAAGAAAAACACAACAAACAGGAAATCTCTGGCAGAGCTGCCCTGCTCTACCATACTAACAGAAGCACTAAAACATCTCGTTTTTACAGCTCTTAGTACACCTAGGGAGCAGACAGGTGATCAAAAGCTGCCTTGCTGCATACTTGCCTTTTACACGAGATTTACTTCTTAGGAAACAAGTAGGAACATCAGCTTGTTCAGAGCTTTCTTCAGCAGAAAGAGGAGGGTGAATGTAGAAAGACAACCATGAAACAAGGTCTTGTCACACATGCCAATCTCCACATGAGTCTTCCCCCAACCTGAATCCTGTATGTGGATTAGGAAAATCTGACTGACACATAAAACCTAGTTCAGACCAAAGCTGTTGATAAAGCTCTAAAAGCCCCAAACATTCCAAAGTGCCTGGAAACTCTGGTACTTTCTCTCACAGGCACACACAGAGCGAAACGTATCTCCACTGAACCATTTTTAGGCATTTACTGTTGAGATGGAGACCAAAAAGTCTGCCTCGCACTGGGTTTATATACTCTGCTCCCAAACCTCATCTTCCACACAACCAACCACCCTTTTTTTTTTCCTCCTCCAGGGCTTCACAGCTCTTTTAGCAGACACTCCTGTGGGTGCACAGCCGCCAGCCAGCTTAATGTGCAGGGGAGCAGAGGAGTGTCTGCCTCCCTCGTGGTGGAAGGACTAGCTTGAGTTTCTTCCTTTTTGACCGTAGCATCCCAGGAATTTCCAGAATTTAAGAAAATGTAACATCAGGCACACCTATGTTGATTTCGTTTGGCCTCCTGCATCTGAATAATTCATTTTATAAATCACCAAGAGGAAAGAAGAAAAGAGAGGGACACAGGGCACTGTGCAGCCTCATTCCCCAGGGGCCTGTTCAAACTGAGAAGCAACATCTCACAGTACACACTTTGAAAAATCATTGTCATGGCAACTTTTTGCAATAAACTACTTTTCAAACATTTGTGCATTTCTTAGGAAGAGATCTGTGATCCTACGATCCACCAAATCTACATTTCCAGTTGACTTACGGCACGTACTGGAAGCAAATACTTATTTCAGGTTAAAAGCTGAATCTGATGGAGATCAGCCCTACCCAGCAAAAGCCAAACTTTTTCAGGTTGTTTGAAATAATTTCCGTGTTGGCTGACCTATACACACACGCACAATGACTGGAGCCAGAAATTTTAACACCTGTTAGAACCACCAGCTACAATTCCTCCCCTTTCTTTATATTTCTAAGTCTTCCAAGTTGTCCATTTAACCTTCTTATATTTTTTAAATGTAGTAGCATGTGTAAACTTTGACAACACAATTACGGGATATGGAATAAAAAGTCAGCATGAGTTAGCAGTTAAAAGATCAAGCTCTTCAAGGCTGTATTTGAAGGCTGTCATCACACAGCAATGCACTGTGGCTGACTGACTTCATCCTAAACCTTCATCCTAAACCTTCATCCTAAACCTTCATCCTAAACCTTCATCCTAAACCTTCATCCTAAACCATGTACAGTGGCTGCAGCGGGGGTGGAGAGAAGCACCAGCACATTGGTGGCACAGGTTTGGGCTCAGTCCTTGGGCCAGAGTCACAACGTGCAGCCAAATTCTGTGGTCACCCACAGCCCTGCCCCGGTGCTGCTGTGCAGCACCACAGCTCAGCACCTCACGCCACAGCCTGCACTGCTTGGTAGCACCCCCTCAGCAACCCACGGGGAGTAAGTGGGTAAACAGCGTGGCCCCTTGGGATTATGGAGGCCTTTGTTTTGCTCACCTGCCTCTTTTTGTCTAAGCCCCTGTGACTGTGCTCTCCTGGGCACCGGGCATGAGGACCAGTGCAGGCCCTCCACACCCTCAGCAGCGTTCCCAGAGGTAAGAGCAGGCAGCCTTCTCGCCAAAGGCAACTTTCTTTTCCCCCCTGTGGGCAATCAGTGAAGAATCAAGGTATTTTTTCCCTCTTCAGCAGGCAGAAATTGGAAGGATCAGCTCTACACGTGGAACCTTTCCCCATTCAGTTCTGCACCAAAGCACTTGGTGCACCGGTGTTACAGCATAAAACAAACTTCAGTCAAAGCCAGCACGTTATGGGAACTGCTTATTTCAAGCCTTAACCTGCAGTGACATTTTCTCAGCAGGAGCACTCTGAGTGCAGCACAATGGCACACTGGGGGCTCTCAGGAGCCCAGAACACACCTCAGCCCATCCCCAGGCAAGCGCTGGGCTAGTACCAGTCTGAGTCTGTCACTCTCATCTGCTCCGCACCACTGCCGCACAAATACTTTTATGCAAAGTTACTCAAGAGGAAGTCTAAAAGCAGGAAAGTCCTGCTGCAATTAGTTGAAATGGATTATTAGTTTGTGAGGCTTCCTGCAGCTGAAGAACCTTTCAGTGAATTACAGGTTATGGTTTTGGGGGCAGATACGTGAGAACTTTACCAATCTGCTCCAAACCAGGATAACAAACTATTTCTGATTAACCTCAGCTTGAGCTTTGGAACCAAAACAGCTTTAGAAATGTGATCAAACTAGGTAAAATTTGTCTCTAAGAACATGCCTGCATAGAGTAGAAGCTAGTTAAATACACACCTGAAAAGGCACCACGCTGAGTTCTGGCTGCCACCTGGCAGAAGGCTACACAGCAGTCTAGGGCAAACCCAAGCCAGGCAACAGGTCTGTGGGAAGCCTGAACACCTTCTCAAATGAGAAGTGGATTTCTCTGAGAAAGGCCATACTGGAAAGGCTTAACTAATTTGGAAGGGAAGAGAAGGCCACGTACAAAAATACCCCCAGAAAAATCAGGAACGACTTCACCATATTCACATTCACAGTGCTGGGCCAGGTCTCAGGGCCAAGAATCAGAGCTGTCTCCAAATCTCCTCCTAGAGCAGCCCCCCCAGACACCAGGATGCAGGTAAAAGTCCCTTAACAAACAGCTGAGCCTTAACCTGGTGTGCTGTCACTCCACGTCCAGAGCTGGCTCATCAGGGAGATTTTTCCATTCAAGCCTGGGCAGAAGAAAGCTGCTTTCTGCACTCTTGAAGAGCACCTGGCTCTGCGTGCACTCGGAGCGTGACACCACATTTCAGGTTCAAAGTCCAACCAGGAGTCTTCAGAAAACGTGGAAGAGATGTTTCAGATCTGCAGTTCACTGTGTGCAGCTAATTGTGTAAAGGCTAGCTTAAGGAAAAATGAATCTGAAAATGGGAAAATGTGAAAAATTATAAGCAGAGAGAGACTAAAGCACCTTACTGCTTTTTCTTATGGAAGACACACTCCTTAAGTAGCTTTTTCAGCAGACACACATGCATCATCCTTGAATCCCTCCCTTCCCTTTACATTCTCTAACCACACAATACCTTACTGATTACTTCTCATTGTTTTTCCATTTGGCCCCATTAAAAAGTTTTCAATTGTTTCCTATTATGTGCTTCATCTTACTTTATTAGGTGGGTGGAATGATTTGTTAGGATTATTGTATTCTCAAAGAACAAACCCAAGTCCAGTTAGCTAAACAGAATATAATTTTAGAAGCGTGCCTTCAGGTGCTTTTGTAATGTAAATAAATTAATGGACTAATTCATGCAGCTGCAGTACTTGTTTTGAGAAGTCTATTTAAGCTATGAGCAAGACAATGGGCAGAGGGGAAATCAAGAGAGCCAAACAACATCAGTTTTCAGTAAAGCTGTAACCACAACCCAAATCAGATTCCATCCAATTCCCTCTGTCGTACACACTCATTTATTCTCATTTATTTCACTGCACATAACTCAACCACCTTCAAAAAACAAACGTTCAGTCACTGAGCAATTAATTTCTATCCAATTAAAAACTACCAATATCCCCCTTCTCCCTCAAGATCCTTGTCAAAGGCCATACAAGGTCCAGCATGTACAGAAAAGCAAATAATCTTCTAATGAGAGTTTGTGTGTTTTTTCCCCTTTCATGTGCAAAGGGTTGTAAAAGAATAATCCTTCAGTATTTTTCCAGGGTACACTGTAACTTCTGCACAGCGTGACAGACCTTTAACACCTCGGTATGTATTCTGAATAATTAAAGCAGCTCATGCCAGGGGAAGAGCTACTCTGTGCTGACACAACCAGTTCACATCTCTACAGCAAAACTGCAGATTATGGGACCAAAAGAAACCCTGGCCCCTGGGTATTTGACAGAGATGCATCCCACTGAAAGCATCTGAAAGTAGTTGTGCTGCAAATATTTACCTTCCCCTGGCTCAATCCATTCTGCAAATTAACCTACGGAAAATTGCAACTCTCTGCAGCCAAACAGAATAACTTTGAAAAACCACCTCGGTCTGCAATCTACTCGGCAATGGAAAGAAAAACATTTACTTTTAAACTGAGCTAAGCGTGCACAGATTTTCTTCTACACTGAGTTCAGCTCTCAGACTTCACCTTGAAGTGTCTGAGGCGCCTTCACCAATTACATTCAGCTGAATGTAACTCAGGTAGATATCAAGCGACTCCTGTAATAATAAGATAAGCTTTAAACTAATTTTAGTAAGTGAGTAACTTCATGTTTCTTACTGCTCTCAACAATGGAGAAAAGACAGCAGTCACACACAAAAAAGGGAGCTCTTCCAGCAGCTCTGGCTAACAGTGTCCCTTCTCCAGCACAAAGCAGCTCTGAGAACAGTGACCCACACAGCCCCTAACACTGAAGGGACGAGTCTGAAGACAAGAGCCAGACCACCTCCTAAGATCCCTGAGGAGTTTACAGAAGGCCTGCTGGCCTTCTCAGGGAGTGTAACACAGTTTACAGGCTGCCAGCCAAAAGGATCACTCACTGCATGCAGTTGTGCAGGGACTTCAGTACCAGCTGACCACATAGAGACTGGAATCGTATCTCAGTTATGTACAACAAATTGTTCTAAGTGAAAGCACTGACATAGGAAAGTGCTTTAAGAGCAGATGCTTGGAATTTTAAACTGACTGCAGTTTCTAAAGCAGAAAATACATGCAGCCACCTGCAGAAGCCCTAAATCTCTCTCCCCATTTGAGTCCCAACTTCCCTACTGCAGTGAACACCCAGGATTTCCCCCTGTACAAAGGATGCTGCAGCATTTTGATGCTGACTGTATCAGCAGCTTCCAAGGAGCTCCTTTGAGTACCTGAACTTGGCCATCAGCTGTAACAAACACTCCTGGCTCTCCTTGAGAAATCTGGTGGCATTCAACCAACACACACTTTTTTTCATAAGTTTTCATGTGTTTTTGATTTCTCTTGACCTCCCGTGCCCCACAAGAGACCAGGGGTGTAGGTATCCATCCTGTGCTTCGTGAGACATAATCACTAACTCCAAGCAGGTAACTGCTTGAAGCTGGAATACATCAGACCTTTAGCACTCCAGGCCACCCATTTATATGCTGAATACTCAAGGCTTTCTGTACAGACTCACAGGCAATGAAAATATTGAACAGAAAATATGACCAAAACCAAGAGCTAGGACCTTTGTGTTTGTGAGTCTATTACTAAGCTACACGTGCCTCCCATAATCACAGGCACCAAGATGATTTTCTCCCTCCCTTTCCATTTTAAAACGAAAGGATAAGACTGACTGCATTACAAGCTTGAAAGTTGCAGGAGGAAAAGCATTACAGAAAAAAAATTTCAAAGCAAGAACTAAACACTGTCACTTTCTGCTACTACGTGGATGCAAAATAAGACTGGTGTATTTCCGGAGCACATAATCCTTTTGGTTCAAAAAAACCCACTTATGTTCACTAAACAGGAAAAGTGAGACAACAAACAACTACGACTGTCATACTGTCTCTGGCAGTCTGACTTTGTGGGAATAACAAACTGTGACAGGAGGTCAGGAACAGCATTCTCACATTTTGCAAAGTAAGTTTTGTCTTTCACAAAACAGATGCTGTAGACAGAACAGCATTTATAACCATTCTTTCTGAGACACCAGAAGATTATACTAGCTTATTCTCTTCACTGGAATCCTGTCTCACCTATGCTTTTGCTGGTTTCTCTACAGTATTCCTACTTCTGTGAAAGTTCTTTAATACTTACATCTAAGTAGCTCCCTTAACTGTCATTCTTCTAGCAGCAAAACACTGCAATTAAATAACGTCTAACTAAAATCCAGATTTTCTGCTTCCTTTAAGATGCACATCACTGGACCAGAGAGCTGCCCCCCAAGACACTTGAATAAAATGGAGACCTAAAAGGGGTCAGTTCTCAGATTATCTTTTAGGCAAGAGGCTTCGATTCCCTACTTGCTCTGCTATGGTCAGAGATCTGAACATAAAAACATCACCACACCATCACACCAAAGCCACACGGGGCAAGGAGAACCTCCCCACGCCACCACAAAGAACACTGGCACTTGTGCAGGGCAAACCAGAGCTCCCCTTAGCTGTGCCACCCCCCACCTCCCTGGGGCTCTCCAGTTTGCTCACCCCCAGCTCACCCAGAGCCCCGCGGGTGCACAAACCCTCCCCAGGCAAGGGGGAAGCCACGGTGCCAGGGAGCAATGGGAGCACGGCTGCAAGCCTTGGCTTTCCTGATCACTCCCTGGGAAGGTTTCAACGCAGAGCTGTAATTACCTGACTCAAGCGAGAGGCAAAAGAAAGGGAGGGAGGAGAAAAGAGAGATCACTGAGTGTTTCAAAAGACACACTCGAGACGATTTACTGCACAGAAGACACTGAGAAAATCTGCACAGTTTACTTGTGTCACAAGTTTACAGGGGGTAAATTGCAGCTGGCACTTTACCAGAAGACAACATTTGCCTTGAACATTCGCCATGAAATTACCATTGTTTCAAGTCAAGTTACTACGCTATTACTGCTGGGTAACTCGAGAGTCAAGTACACAATTCATCCCTGTCACCAGTGCAGATAGTCTGCAAAACATTACAGCCATTAATCTAGAATTTTTTAAAAAGGAGGAAGGGGTAAGAGACAAAAGAACTTATGAGACTTCCAGTAACCAGAAGACAAAGCCTGTTAGTCAGAGGCAGATCGGGGAAAGGAAGCCAGCGAGATAAGATGCAGACCCCCAGGGAGAAGCAGCCAAAAAGAAGGAGCCCAGCCAGGGAACTCTGATGAAGCTCTTAGGGGGGATCCCCCTTATCTTCTGTGACTACCAAACCCCTCGAGTGTTTACAGATTGTTCTTTCAGTCTTCCAAGAATTCTGGCTACCAATATTTAGCTCCTTCTGTATTTTTAAGTATGAGGATGAAAGAAAAGACTGTTTTTCTAATATCCCATGCTTCTATTTTTGTAGTCTCTTCTTACTCAGAGCAGAGTTTTCCTGTTACATTCACGTACAGACCCATGAGCCTAATGGTACAATAACATTGTTTCTGCAATCTGCAAGTTCTTACAAACT
>VYZQ01026270.1:19026-30756 GCA_013400655.1 Mystacornis crossleyi | reverse complement strand
TAGAAATAATCACGGAAGCGATATTTGATAGACGTTAATAGATGTTCTTTATTGTTCCTCCCAGCCTCTCAGCACGGGGGTCTGGACCAGACTACCACCAAAAAACTGCTGTAGAGTCATCTGAACACCCCCCTAAGTACAGCATTCTCCCACCGGCTACATTTGAAGTGGCCAACAGGGGACACGATCTGGGTACCCCTGAGCAGGGAGCAGGGAATCTGGAAACCCCATGCCCCGCCATGCGTCCACCCCAAGGCCCATCCCCCCAGAGGGGCGCACCTCCTCACTATCCCAATATTTCCACATCATTTTAAATCCTGGGGTTTTCATCTCTGAAAACCAATTGGGTTAAGCAGTTGCACATTAAATTATCCACCATCTTTAGGCAGCCTCTTTCTAAATATTTTAAGTCCAGCTGAGGACCAGGCACTGAATGATAAACTGAAGAAGCAGCAGATCAAATGAGAAATATTCATATTGAGATCAAATCACTTGGAGCGGGGATGGAGGGGACCTTGAATTTGGGAATCGCTGGTAGGTCTTCCTTTACAGAACCTTCTGTTCTCCAATCATCAGATCAAACAGAAAGCCAAGGATGGTCAGATAGCTTTAGGGACTTTTAAACTATTAAAATTCCCTTTCTACTTGTCGGGGAAACCCACACTTAATTATGTGTATCAGTATATTAGACTTGTGTCAGACTCTGCTGAGCACAGTGTGAACGCTGATATTTCAGTTTTTCTAGCTCTACTTTTCTCATTAGAGCTTGTCATGTCAGTGTCTGGAACTCTAATCTCTTTTGATGAGTTTGAGAAAAATATACAAAAATGTGCATCCCTTTTAGTCTGAACTAGGAAAACCAACTTTTTATTATTATTCAACAGTCACAAATTTACCTAGTAGCTCAGAGTATCCCTCAGCCAAAATCAAGTTTCCTTTACATTCATTTGATAATTCGTACCGTGGAGAGCACAGCAACCAATTTCAGAGCCTCGCCCATGGGGACATGCATTCATCCATGGAAATATTTCTGATTATAGAGACCATCACGATGGAAGGAAGTATGAGATACAGGAAGAAAGGGAAAAGCATTGGAACAGACTGCCCAGGAAGTGGTGGAGTTGCCACCCCTGGAGGTGTTCAAGACACAACAANTTTACAGAACCTTCTGTTCTCCAATCATCAGATCAAACAGAAAGCCAAGGATGGTCAGATAGCTTTAGGGACTTTTAAACTATTAAAATTCCCTTTCTACTTGTCGGGGAAACCCACACTTAATTATGTGTATCAGTATATTAGACTTGTGTCAGACTCTGCTGAGCACAGTGTGAACGCTGATATTTCAGTTTTTCTAGCTCTACTTTTCTCATTAGAGCTTGTCATGTCAGTGTCTGGAACTCTAATCTCTTTTGATGAGTTTGAGAAAAATATACAAAAATGTGCATCCCTTTTAGTCTGAACTAGGAAAACCAACTTTTTATTATTATTCAACAGTCACAAATTTACCTAGTAGCTCAGAGTATCCCTCAGCCAAAATCAAGTTTCCTTTACATTCATTTGATAATTCGTACCGTGGAGAGCACAGCAACCAATTTCAGAGCCTCGCCCATGGGGACATGCATTCATCCATGGAAATATTTCTGATTATAGAGACCATCACGATGGAAGGAAGTATGAGATACAGGAAGAAAGGGAAAAGCATTGGAACAGACTGCCCAGGAAGTGGTGGAGTTGCCACCCCTGGAGGTGTTCAAGACACAACAACATGGCACTTAGTGCTGACATGGTGGTGACCAGTCAAAGGCTGGACTCAGTGACCTTGGAGGTCTTTTCCAACCTTAATGATTCTCTGGAGAGTGCTCTTAGCAGGATACAAGATGCAATGCTCTGCTAAAGGGACAACTCTGATCTTTGCATCCACTTTTTACTGCTGCAAGGCCACTCCAGCTTACACCACTGTCTGAGCAGCAGCGCTGTCCTTTTGCTACCGATGCTGCCACCTTAACATCAAAAGACACAAGTGATTGAAAAATATCATGAGGAGGAAAAGTAAATTTTGTATTCTTGACAGCTCTCTCCACAGCTGTGGACAAGGTAAAGATGTGTAAACAGGGCTCAGCTGGCCAGACACATATGCCCAGTGCTTTAGTGGGTGCTTTCACATGTTCTACAGTACACTGCCTACACTTTAGCTATGGGTCAGAAAGCCCAGCTTTCCAGTAATCTCTCTGTCCCATGCTAATGGCTTGGATATCACGTATCAGAATGCATTAAGGAAATCCTTATGATTCACCAAAGCTATGGATTCCTTTCGCAGCACATACAATTCATATGGGATTATAAAGCATCATCTTAAACCCATAAACTACAGACTTAGAAGATGAAAAACTAAAAGTATCCCTTTTTTTTTTGTGTCCAGATGAATTTTCTTTGATTCTTAAAACAATCAGACTTGGCTGTTAAACAATTCTACCTTGACTTTTTAACCTTAAAAGTTATAAAACATTAGCCAGTGCCAAGGCATTTCCAAAAAGTTTGATATTTCCTGTATTACCACAGTGAAATGCTAAGTCAAGTTGCTACCAGTAGAAATGTTGAAGAAAAAATTTACAGAGGAGAATGTGGTGGAGGGGAGGGGAAACAAAACAAAAATACTGATTATGTTAATTATGTAATAAAAATGATTTAAAATAAAAGGAATATCCTAGTGTTTTCTTTCCTTGTGCCTAATGGTGTCAGTGTCTGAAAGCTTTCAAAGCACAAGGTGGCTGCCTCGGGGTTAATGTTACTTGTCCCTTTTGAAAACCCCAGGCTTGCAACACAGAAAAGTAAATGTAACTGCATTATCCACCATCTGGGGCTTGTTGACAAGAATAACTATCCAATCTTAGGCTAGAAAAAAGAAGCCTTGTAATTTGGGCCAGAAGTACATCGTACAAAGTACATCGTGCAAAGTACAAAAACACACCTAGCCCTCTACCTCCACCAAAAAGCCATATTGAAACCTGCATGTCCAAGCACATACAGCAGCTTAGTACCCACCATTTCCACCAAGGTATCCTGCAGACAGACTTTGGGGTCTTCATGATTGACATGGTTCTCTGGAGATTGCTCCACAGCCAAAGAGGCAAAACAGCACAAACAGTGCTAAGATTATTGAGACAATCAGCTTTCACAAATACCTGTGTCTCATAAATTTTGCCATTCCAATAGGATAGGTACAGTCTTACAAATCATACTCAGCACACACAAACAGATCACAACACAAAGAGGTTATGCCCATTGTCAGGGGTATAAGAGATACCTTTGAAGTCTGAACTTACCCAGAACATATTTTGACCCTGTCAGCAGCCATGAGTAAAGTTTCCAAAAAGTAATGATTGTCATTAAAGTCAGGAATTCAGAAGAAATTATTATTTTTTATAAAGAAGTACCTGATGAATGTATAATATACATACACATATGCACACACATATGCCATGTGTTGGGCCCTTTTTCTTTCCTTTCTGATAGAGTAGTTAGTGGTTTATACTTCCCCACTGGGGAGTGGGGAGGGGGAGGCCATCCAAATTTTATCTCTAAGCTGATATTGTTACTGACTCAAATTAAACAAGATGAGCTTTAAGAAAAGCAAAGCCTAAAGGGAATAAGATCACTTGAAGAAACAGAGAAACCTTGCAGAGGTTTCTTACCCATACAACAATATATTCTCCATTTAAAGATCATTAGAATATGGAGGAAATGTTTTTTTAAATTGTGCTATTTCTTATTGAACCTATTTCTATATATGGTTACATATATGAAGAAAGGAGAAAATGTCAGGTATATCTCATTCGTTCTCTCCTCAGACATTTCAACAACCTCTAGTTCCCTCCTTCTCTCTTCAGGATGCTCTCTCTCTTTTCTCTACATGAACACCTTCTTCCCAGATACCCTTTTTCCTTCACACCTGTTTTCCCTACCTCTTCTCACTCTCTCTTCCTCAATCACAACTTGACTGAACTCAGAAGGAAAAGCAGACAGTGGTTGGTTCCTAAAGTGTGAATTAGGAGACTCAGTTTGAGCTCTGCTTCTCTCCTTTGTCAGCTCATATTCAGAGATACTCAGTGGAAAGGGCAAAGGGGATCTCCTCTTCTGTGAAATACAGCTGGACAGGGTCACTCCTCACTCTCATCTACTGAGTAAGGCTTCCTTTCCCACAATAGATATTTTTGCTCTCCGACTGCATTGGTAACACATCCACAAAGTCAGCAAAAGCAGTATTTGATATAGGAAAAAAAACTATATTGGATGAGCACTTCACATAATTTCTTCAAATTTGCCTTTTCCCGATTTTTATTCATTGCAATTTAACTACAAATCAGTTTACTGTTATCACCACCACACAGCCTTGTTTGAGTGTATTAGCCATAGCCTTCCTGGCTAATGCAATGGAGATTTCCTCCCTAACTGTGACTCTCCAATATCTCTAAGTCCAAATACAGAAGTTCTTTTGAAGGTTCTTATAAGTCTTCCTCAGTTAGCTTGATCCTGTAAGTCTGGCCACACCATCAACATCCTACTTCAGCAGCTCAGCAGGATGATGAAAGAAGAGGGCCTGAGGAGCTTTCAATAAGTTCAAAAAGCTCTCGCACTCAAATTTTTTCCCATTTCAGCAATCCCAGTAACAACTCACATTTCTGACAGAATGTCAGTAGCCAGAGGCAGAGCTTGCTGACAACCACTTTTCAGTGCCCTGAGGAGCAGCTCTCCTGCCTGCCTTCCCACCTGCAGGGATCAGCTCACCTTTGCCATGCAGCACAGCCAGGCAGTGCTTCAGTTGGCAGCCAAGGAAACCTTGGCCCTGGAGCTCCACACAAACCTTTTTTTTTTTTCCACCTAAGAGGGTTGAAATGCTCATGTCAGCCCACAATGTATTCCATGGTACTGTGTCTTTCTTTAGCAGAATAAGGAACCAATTGGTTCTATTATACCCAAATGTTGGGAACCTTAATACTCATCAGCTGTTGAAGACTCTTCCTATGACTGATGCAAAACAATTCTTTTTAAACCCAGCTTCAGTACAGATCTTTGGAAGATAACCCCATGCCTACCTGACAGTGCTTCAGTCTGCAGCTACTGTATGCAGTATTTGTGCACTGACCAGTAGTCTTCGGAAATCTCTTGTACACTGTGCACAAATGATTTGTATTAGGGACTAGAGTGCCACTTCTGAATACTACAGCAGCTTTTGATGAGTGAACATCTTTTATTTTGAAATTGTCCTCCCTCAGTCTGTTGCTGCATATGTTAAAAGACCCCATCAAAAGCAAAATTACACTAAACTAGATTTAAAAGTGTCAAGTGCATTGAATAAACATTGAAGACATCAAAAGCCTGAGTGGATGCTCCTGACAACAAGTGGTGTGGGAATGCCAGCCTGTGCTGAGCCTGATACAATCCCATTTCTATCTACTAACTGAAATTGCTTCACAAATACATTTCTGCATATCAGTGTCACCTATCCAGTTCCAGGCACTGGAAGAATTGGTTTAAAATTGCCAGCTGAAAGATATCAACACTTTTTTTTCATGGAATATCAATGTCATCTACATCTCTTTCAAAGAAAAAAAAGAAAAACCAACCCACACAACTTTGAAGCATTTGTTTTTGATGTCTTTAGTCTGTCTTCTCTTTCACAGTTTGTAGATCTTACTTTCTAATCACAAAGGCTACAAAGCACTGAGGTTTATTGAAACAGAATTTGTGGGTTCTGTCAACATGTGAGCTGCCTACATAAAAGAAGTTCATCACCTTGGAATGCGATTCATATGATACTTACTGAGCTAGACAGTCAAAATACCAAGCAAGAAATGTGTCCAAGATCATACTTCTTTTGTAGCCTAAAGACATCTTCCACACATCAGACTGGTTCAGATATCTTTTCTAAAAAGAAGTCTGGAGATGAGGATAATGTTGACAACTCCATTTAGTTTTTTTAAGAAAAGTTAGTTGCTACTAAGCCGACATTTATAACTTGCATCTTCACTCTGAGTTGAGAGCATTTCTTCTGTGTATGGCTGATGGGAGATCATCAAGTCTCTTTCCTCTAAGTTAGAAACAAGTAGAGACAGTTATAGCAAAAGCCAAAGTGTGAAACATGGCTCTTACATCACCTTTAGCATGCATACAGCCAGAATCAGATTTTCCAAAGGACTGCTGTAACACTGAAACACTGTCAAGACTGAGAGGGGAAGGACTCTCTCACCCTCCCATGGCAGCAGGGCCCTGCCTGAACTGGTTACATAAAGCTGGAAAATAAGTGCAGCAGACAGAACTGCAGAGCTCCATTCTATATCCAACCTGGTGCAGGTGCCAGGGTCTGGTCTTGACTTCTTGAGGTACGTTTGACATTGACAAAAATATTTGCCAAATATGGAGGAAATAAGGTAACTGACAAGGTGACAGCCTCCATGGGGAAATAGAGTCACAGAATTGCAAATTCTAAGAGAACGTCACTGGTCAAAATTAGACAGCAGAAGTTTCACAGATCCAAGACCATCTTTGCAGATCACAAACTGAGATGCCCAAGTGCTCCTTTAGGCACATAAGAGGGTTCTGTGAGGTCTTACTTTTTCTCTGTGGGATAGATAGTCCACATATCAGATCTATGAAAACAATTAAGGGATACAGTTTTATTATGCAGTTTGAAAATGAACCTGAAAATCTTCTGTGTCAGATTTCTAAAGAATTGCAATTTCACTCCCTATTAGAATAAGACAATTTCTGCCTGACAGAATTCCCCATACAAGTGAATAAAATTATTTTCTATGTTTGTACATCAATCAATTTCTTATCTCTGAGCATTTTTCCCTTTCCATGTTTTACATTTTATAGTATATATCCTTTCCACTCAGTCAAGTCAGCTGAGCCAATAATTAACAGTATGTCACTTGTGAGAGAAAAAATTTAGCTTTATATACATAGGCATCATAGCGATCAGACTCTAACAAAGAGTGAATTGTTTCAAATGAACTTCTGCATGCACAAAGGGCAGTTTTGTACAGAATATGCAAGAGCAAAAGCAGAGACACTTCAGTGCCTGTGCTGGAAGCCAATAGCACCACATCCCCTCTACCACCCTGGTGTCAAAGGAAAGGGCACCTTCAGACTAGGCCCTTGGCACAGCCCGGTGCACACAAGCCTCAGTGCTGGAGTCTCCAGAGCCTGCTCTGTTCTGCAACCAGCTGCAGAGCAAAACCTGATTTTCAGGCAGGAAGTCGGCTGCAGAAACCCCGGCCCTGGTGCCCTGTGCTCTGCCCCGCTACCCAACAACTGGATAACCACAGGTGGGAACAGCACATGGTCCCCCATCCCAGCGCAGCCCGGCTGGAGGCAGAGCACCGCCGCAGTGTCACAGCAGGCTGGAGCTGCACGGCTCACCCCACTGGAGTGCAGGCAAAAGCTTTGCATTGTTTTTATACCCTGAGAAGGAAACCTCCTTCTGAGCTGCGATTCAGGGAGGGTGCTAGCGCTGCTGCCCCTCCATCCAGCCCTGTGGCACCGCAGCCAGGAGCTGCACACACGGAGAGATACACTGTGTGGGACACATGGAGCATCTCATAACTGCAGCAACAGAAAGAAGACAGCGCTTCTGGGACACGTCCCTCTAGTCAGGGTTATGTCAGTGAGAATGAGACACTAAGTGCACAGGTAGTATGGGCACTGTAAGGGTTATAGACTGTTATAGGGGCAGAGAAAAGCTCAGCAACTACTGGTAGCTGGCTAGACAGGAGATTATTTAAATCTCTGCACACGGGCTAGACTGACCATATTATACCACCACTTTTCCACATGATGATTTTTATTTCCCCCCTCCCACAACAGGACCACGCATTTCAAACCACAAATCATTGCTATCATTAGCGTTATTTTTCACATCTTTTCGTGAAAGAAGAGAAACAAACAGAAAAGCCCACTTCAGACCTGTTTGAGTTTGGATGCATCCAGGTCACACAACACAGAAAGCAGAAAAAGCCTTTCTGCTTGGGAATTACTGGGTTGTCCTCATGCTACCATTTCATCATAGACTGTGGAAGTCTCAGCCCTACAGAATAAACTTCCAGAAAGATAATTAAGAATCAGGCTTATATGTGATGTAAGAATCAACCTCTCCTTACTATAGTTTTTGAAGATATAAAACAAAACTAATGCAATTTTCCTATATTCTACAAAGATGCTCATATATCAAACTATTTAATTGCACTGTTTAGGTGTTTATTAAGGTCAAGGAAGCTTTTCACAGATGTGGAACTTTACCTGAGAGCAGCAGTTAAAAAATCAAAATAAGACAAATTATCAGAAATGTGATCTCACACATTTCTTTTAAAAACTTCTATATCCCCACCTACATATTCTCAAGAAATAGGAAGCACTTGAGATTTTTCTCACAGTACATCAATTTCCATCTCTTATCTTACTTCAGCTCATACCTGCTGTAGAAATGAAATCTAAGAAAATCATTAATATGTTCAAACCTAGCAGTTAATAAATTCTTGATGTCTCATCAGAACAGATTAATTTGTTTTATCTGTTTAGAATGCAAAAAGCATCATGTAAAATACTGAACTCTCAGAATGTGAAAACATATATGCTCTTTTTTATCAACTGCAAACATTAAATCTAAACAACAGTTGGAAGGTTGGGTTTGGAATACCTGCTTTGATTAACCAACAGATGTTCTACGGAGTCAAAACTTACTGACTCCCTGAGTTTCGATTTTTACTGTTAACTCAAAAAATAACTAAATAGAAACCTAAGCTTCCCCCACAACTGACTACAGTCACAACAGCTCTTTAAAAACTAACCCTCCTCTAATACTTCATTATATCTGCTTGAGGGAAAAGATTCCTGTATCTCAGATAATTTGCACCTGCTTGTATGAGTCACCTGTTAGTACAGCTGCTTCTTAATGATAGTGCCTTGCAGCTGAGATAAGAGTGAATTCAACAACTAAAGATCAAGAAGTGGTTTGAGAGTCTAATACATCAGTTTCTTCCACAGAACAGAAAACTTATTTCCTTACAAAAATAAAATCATTACATGATCCAATAGCTAAAATGAGGAAAGAAAAACAATTAGGACTAGAAATGAGATAAAGATATTTAAAGTTGAAAGTAACAAATGAGTGCAAAACTTTGTTGGACTCTACTTCTTGATATTTAGTGTAAAACAGCAGAGTACAGAGTCCAGACTTCAGGTCAGCAGACTTTAACTTACTCAGGAAACTGTCGGCTGTGATCTTATGGCAGGTCTGAAAAGTAAAGGAGCCCAGGGAAGTTGGCAGGTCTGTCAGACAGCCTCCTACAACCGCAAGAGCAGTCCTCGAGAATACTCAGGAAGATCATCAATTTTTTCAGAAAATCTGCATGACTGAAGAAGGAACTTATGGCATTAAAAGGCAATTCACTGTAGGAGGATGGAGGGGCCAGGAAGAGGAGTTTAAAAACAAATCATGCCAGATCACCCTGATATCTCTCTAGAGTATAGTGATGGGGTCTGTAGTCAAGGATAGAGCAGATGTCATTTACATTGATTTTAGCTTTTGACTCTGTCTCACGCAGTATTCTTGTATCCAAGTTACAACTTTACAATCTCCTGGTGAACAAATGGACAGGTTAAAATCCAGTCAGACTATCTCGGAAGCGTCACGACTAAGGGGCCATACCCCTATCAGGAGGCTAGTTAAAAACTTGACTACCACAGGGGTCTGTCCTGGAACTCATTGTGCTTAACATTTTCACCAGTGACCTGCAGGTTTCTGAGACAATGGAGCGCACTTTCATCAGGTTTGCACATCACCCCAAACTGAGGGAAACAGGGCTGTCATATAAAAAGACTAAAACAGGTTTGAGGAACAGGCCAAAAAGATCCTTATGAAACTCAATAAGGACAAATGCCAATCCCTGCATTTAGGAAGGAAATGGTCCTTGGAACGATACAGGCTTGAAACTGGTGCATGGGGAGTGGCTCTGAGGAAAAGACCCTTGAAGAGAGCAGCATGAGACAGCAGCACTCTGGCAGCAAAGATGACCAGAAATATCCTGGGCTGTAGTAACAGGAGCAGGACACAAGAAGGGATTATCACTCTCCATTCATCACAGTGGATGATGATGCACACTGGAATACTGTGCAAAGTGTTGGGTCTCCTGGTACAAGACAGAAATGGATAAA
Source organism: Mystacornis crossleyi (assembly GCA_013400655.1). Lineage (NCBI taxonomy): Eukaryota > Metazoa > Chordata > Aves > Passeriformes > Timaliidae > Mystacornis > Mystacornis crossleyi. The sequence continues at coordinate 20,544 of VYZQ01026270.1, read as the reverse complement.
CCACACCAAGTTCAGCAATGGGCCATCAAAATATTTGGGAGCTGAAGTCCTTGTCATGTGAGGCGAGGTTGAGGGAGCTGGGATTACTCAGCTTGGAGCAGAGTTGGCTCAAGAGGAACTAAACACCAGCGCTTCAGCATCAGAAGATACAGCCAGACTTCACAGCCATGCGGTGGCAGGGTGAACGACACCGGACAAAAAGATGGAACAATAAAGGTTCAGACTAGCATGAGGAGAAACTTTTATATCATATGAAGACAGTCAGACAGTGCAACACACTGCCCGGGGAGTATCTTTCCATTCTTGGGGGATTTCAAGACCCAACCAGATCAAGCCCTGAGCAACTGCTCTGATCCTATAGCTGACCTCGCTTTGAGCAGGAGCCTGGGTTATCCTACCTTACTGGTGACCGGATTGAGCTTTGAGTTAAGTTGTCTTCAGTGCTCTCTGTAGTTCATGAAGAGAGACAGGAACCTCCACTGGGCAATTCACACCTAAATGGACTAATCAACCTCTACTGGAGATCTATTTGTCCCCAGTAACTGCAGAGAGATTAGATTAAAGTCACAGCCTCAATAATATTCAGATATCTTTCTGTGTACCAAAGAAGCAGCAAATATTTGCCTTGATTCTCATTTAAACAGAACTTAAATGGAAGTAGGCATCATCTGACCTAATTTTAGTCCTTTGATATGTCCTGATAGAGGAAAGTAAATATAACACAGTCACTGAAAACATGCAAGAACCAAAACCCATGCAGATTTTGTTGCTACCTTAGGAATTGCAGCTTCACAGTCAGGTTTTGAGGTTACTTTCTCTAAGACCTTCTGTGCAGAAAATAAGATATATAAAATTTCATATAGTAAATCATGAAAATTGTAAAGGAGATTTACAAAATACTGCTGAACCTTAAAAATCAAACACACATGAAAGATTTCACAGTAAATAAAGAGACTTCCAATTGTATGGGCAAGAATAGCATGCTGTGACAGCACAAAAAGGGGAATTCGCATTGAACAAAGAAATAAACATCCATGATAACTTAAAATATGCATATCTGCACAGTCACATAGTATAGGAATAGACCATAGCAAAAAGTGAGGTCCAATTCCTGTTAGTAAGAATGGTAACTCTCTCTGCAGCAGCCCCATGGCATTCCTCACTGGCAAAATGCCAAGGAATTTCTTGGCTTCTCATGCATCCTGATTTTGATAGTATCACATGGGCAGAAAAATAAGGTTAGGCACATGTGCACCTCCCTCTGCTAAGGCCCAGTTCCCAGAGGTACACGATGTTCTCCCATGAATGAGGGGCACCACTAGCCCTAAAGATCACTAGGAATGTGAAAGATGACTTCCACACCTTCCTTCTCTTTTTCATATACAGAAGCGGTGTCTTACTGAGAATGACGGTCTCCACCATACAGAAAACTCAAGATATTTTAGCAACATGCTCTTCATGTATTTGCAAAAAAAAAAAAAAAAAAACCCCCAACACACCAAAAAGTGCAATTTCACT
>VYZQ01026269.1:13444-41876 GCA_013400655.1 Mystacornis crossleyi | reverse complement strand
CAATGTTACAGGACCGCATGGGGCTCCTGTGAAAGGCAGTCGATATTCTCCTAATCTTAGTGACCCCAAACAGTATTCTCCTTATAAACTACCCCTACAGCCTCCCTTCCCCCATCCTATTTTTCCCTTCTCCTGTCCCCAGTTTATATTTTCACAGGTTCCTAATCCATTCCTCCCTCTGTTGCTTGCCTCCCAAANGGGGGGAGGTCCCTGTCGGAGTCCCTGCTGGGCTCTGGCCATGTGCGGCCAGGGGGAATAAAATCTGAAAACATCTATCAAATATCGTCTCCTTGATTCTTCCACGGGCCAAGGCTGTCTCCCAGGGAAAGGTTGCAGCCACCCCACTGCAACACATATCAAATTAGTTTTTGGAAGAAAAGTGAAAGACCTACACAGGAGTAGAAACTTTTAATCCAGTTTGCTCCAAAGTTGGTTCACAGCCTTAATTTAGAAATATTTTAGCAGTCATAAAAATTTCTGCCAATTTTTAAAATGTCATACATTTCTATTTGTAGTTAGCTTTTTTTTACGTAAAAGAAAAGAATTTTCTGAAAAAAAAAAACTTCAGAGTACTTGGGAACATGTTGAAAAGCCGATGTTAACCCTGCTTATATTTGAGACTAGCTCCACAGTTTTTTCAGCCTGACTATATTGATTTATCTGAAAAAAATAACTAAAAAAAAGAGAATGGATTTTCTTGGAGCCTTTTGTATTAAAAAAAGATTTTGTTATTGATTTTAAACACAGACTGGAATACATTTTGTAAATTTATGTGAACAAAGATTTAATAGCAAATCTTACAGAGACTTTGTTTAAAAGCCACTAGTACCTCCTTACTTTTGTGTTTAGGCTCCTCAGTAGTGGTTTTTTAGGCCTGCACCTTTGAGTGTCTTTGAGTGTCTTTGAGTGTCTTCAGAGACGTTATGTCCAAAAAAAGTTTATCAGTTCTGAAGTACCACCATCTGGGATTTACTTACATGATACCTGGCTGCTGTAGTATTTTTCTGGTTAGTATCACTGGAGAAGACACCTTTGTAGCTGTCCAGTTTTAAGATTTATTTGGATTAAAGTATATTCTGAAAAAAGACTGTCAACATATTTTAATGAATTATTTAAATTGTGAACCATATCTTCAGAAAATCCTGCCTTTGAAAGATTAAATTTAAAGAATGCTTACTAAAGCTCAGGAAAGAATGTAAGATAGTCTTAAAAAAACATAAGGAAAGAGGAAATAGTACCAAAAAAAGCAAAGGAAAATTATAAGGAAAGGGCACTAAATGACAGGGAATAAAACCAGGATTATCTTTTTATATTTATCTAGAAACATTTATATTTGTATATACATACATATATTCATAGGTGTATATATAAAAATACATTATATACATATATATGTCTCAAGAAAGAGTCTGCTTAAAGAAGACGAAAGCAGAAGGCAGAAACAGATTTTTAAAAGACCCAACAAATTCAAGGGAGGAGAAAGAAATTTTAAAAATAGGAAAAGATAATGAAAATGATGTAGCCATCAGAGGACAATAAAATACAGCCAAAATGAGACTTTACTAGGTTCAGTAAGATGGGTACAGTTTGGAAGAACATCTGAGTGTCAGGGGAAGTAAGAAAGAGGGGAAATTTATGCTGTAAGATGCAAAAAGAATAAGCAAGTTTTTGTAATAAATCTCGTACTTCTTGGCAACATCTGTACCCAGCTAAGGTATCAGGGAAATGGTACATACAAATAAGGACAAAGATTTTGAAAGGCTAGCCAAATACTTAGCAAAAATTGTTACTGAAACTCAACTAATATATATATATATATATATTTAAAAAAAAATGAATAGAGGACTTTTTTATTTAAATAGTGTATGTGGTGGTTTCCAGCAAGGTTTTTTTTTTGCAGTTATTCACATGTTCAAACTGATAAAATAGCTTCACCTTTTTATTTTTTTTTTTTTTAGAAATTATCCCCTTTTTGTCAAGATTTTCTGTCTTTGCAAAGAAAGCAAGTGCCTTTTCCATATATATTTCCTAAAGCTCCTTCTAACCTAATAGTGAAAATGAACATTCTTCATCTTCTCTTCCTCTTCAAAAATAATACCAGGCTTCCTCAATATGTTTTCAAAAACCCATTTTAAATGATTTGCAAATGGCAGTAGAACACAGAAAAAAAATTCTCCTTGGATTTTAACATGTACTGATTGTAGCCATATTTTATACTGTGAAGCATTTCTTTCCCTTTCCTTGCATGGAAAAGAAAAAGATATTTAATGCCTATTTCTAAAGTATTGAGTGTGTTTCACTTTCTGAGTGGTTCCTTGAATTTTGTTCAAGCCACGAAGAAATCAAAATACAACTCTAGCTAATCTGTGAAACTCACGTGGAATTGCTGGTAATGACATCTGGATTTATTTTTTTGAATAGTGGGCTATTTTCACAAATTACCTTCAAGTTCCTGCACAAAGAGACAAACATTTAGAGTCCTGTCTCTTTGACAAGTGGAGTGGCTCACTGACAAGATTGTAAAAACCCCTCTTAAAGTAATCCCCGCCATTTCTGAGCTACTTGGAAATGCTTGTTTAGGGAAGGGAAGCCCATAATCATGTTCTGTGTGAAACAGCAATTTAATGAAAAAAGTTAGGTTATTAGAAAATGAAAATAAGTTTTGGGGTTTTAGGATGGGGGTTTTGTGCCTTTATATGTTTTACATTTTCCAGTGTGGTTTAAATTAAATATCAGGGCATGGAATATTGCAGAAATTGAATACATTACAGGCTTCTAATGATTTACATTATACAATCATGTTGTCCTTGTTGGGTTTTGCAGAGGTTTATATTTACTAGGAAAATATATGTAGGATTATTTCATTTTTTCTTGCATGGAGGATAAATAGGAGGATAAATGGAGGCTTTGATAATGATGAAGCCATGCATTTATTTTATTTTAGGCTTGGAGTTTTCTTTCAACATAAGTGACTAGGCTTCATATTCACAAGAATCTTATTGAAGTAATTTGTGTTGCCCTCTGCTTTTAGCTATCCACATTGTCAAGTACTTTGGTGTTGGGGGTTGAGGAGGTTTTCTTTTTGTGTGTGTATGTGTTCTTTTCTTCTCCTCTCAAAGGAATTTTTCCCCATGTTAAGGGGCGATTGCTGGGGTACTTAAGAGAAACAAAGGACCTAGCCAGCCACAAGGGAGGGGCCCAATTGTCCTTTTTTTGGTCTTGGTGGCGTCTTCTCAGGTGGGGGAGCAGAGACATCTCGAGATTTAGAACTGGAAAAAAGAGGTGGGGTAGGGTGCTTGGGGCTCATTGCTCTCCTGGCATTTGGAGGGAGCGGAGACTGCAGTGACCGTGGGGAGAATTCATCTCACTGCGAGGCCGTGTTTTCTGCTGTTTTTGTCCTTCTGCCCTGCCCTACTTCTGCCATCTCTTCACCGCTGCTTTTGGAGCTTTCGCTGAGCCACAGCACTGCGGGCACCACCCCTTGCCTGCCGAGGGGTCCCGGAGTCTCCGGCTGCGGCCTCGGAGTTCTGTGCATCTCGCCTGCCACCCGGGATACTTTTCTGCATTCATCCTTGCCGTTCCAGCCTGCTGCTCCCAGGGAATCCTGCTAAAGCACCAGGACCGGCTGCCCAGGGGCTGCTGAAGTTTCCTCCCATCCCTTCCCGGCTTGGGCAAGTTAAGCTTCCCCCCCACACTGTGCTCCCCGACCTCGCTCCAGAGCACCCCTGCCAGCTCCGGCCATCACTGCAGCAAAGGGGAAAGTGCCTGACAGCCCCAGCAACTGTCACTGGGGTCTGATTCCTGTTACTTGTTACTGCCTTAGTTATTGTTGTTTTTTTGCTTTGCCTTGTTGTACATATATATATATATAAAAAAGTAAAGACCTGTTATTCCTATTTCTGATATATTTGCCTGAAAGCCCCTCATTTTCAAAATTATAATAGTTCGGGAGGAAGGGGGTTACATTTTTTCCATTCCGGGGTGGGAGGAGGACTCCTGCCTTCCTTAGTAGACACCTGTCCAAACCAGGACATTTGGTGAGACCCAAAAGTTTGGGAAAGCCTTGTCGCACAACTATAGCTGGTGGTGTAGCTCCATAATGGATGGATCTTCATAGAAATTGAGCTATTACCCAGCACACCCCTACCCCACTACCACAGATCTGCTCCGCAGTATTATATATTGCAAATTACCATATATAGTATTCCTGTGTATTACAGGTACAGAAGGAAGGAGGACTGGTTTCTTATTTCTTACTTTTCTTTCTCCTTTTTTCTTCTGAAACTATGTAACAATGAAGAAAGTTTTCTTTGTATTAAAATCTCTGTCTTAATGAACCCTCATTTCTGCCCTACCAGTTAGGAACATAATTGCCATATGCACCTTTTATAATATATGAAGAAGTTTTACTTTATGCAGGGGGGTAAAGCTCACACACTAAGGCTGATCATATCTCTGAAATGGATTCTTACGTGTAATGAACCATATGATGTAATTCTAAGTCTGAATGAATTTAAGTTCATTTATAATTCTTAGTTGGATTTTATGTCTGTCCATAGACCAAGTGCAATTTGATATATTGTTACACAAAACATAATATCAAATTATCTTATATATTATATACTCCATTTAACAGTTTGGTTAATAAATGCTCAGCTTTTCTTATAGTGGCATGCAGGTACCTTGTGGTTTTCATTTTGAAAATTTACAAATAAGAGTGAGAGAAGAGTCAATATTCTGAAAAACTTGCTACAGAAACCTCAGCATACTACTGAATTGTCAAACCCTCCCCTAATAAAAAAATAACAAGTGGTCTTGTTTTGGTACTATGAGAATAATATAATATAGGAAAAAAATACCTAAAATGTATAAGATAATGATCCTATTAAACAGTTACAAAAAATGTCAACATTACTCTTAGGGAGAAAGGTTTATTGGGATCAGATGTCTCGCAGATTGTGGAATTATAGATTGCCTGTGATTGCCTGTGAACTACCATGTTCTACCATCCATATACAAGTGTAACTCCCACAGGATACGTCTAGCATCTTTTAAAAAGAGATATATGTTGCAGAGAATTTTGACCCCTAAAAAGCATTAAATAACTGAAAAGGTAATTTAAGAAAATATAAACTGAGTTTGCATCCTTTAGTCCTTTATCTGATTAATTAACACTATATCAAGGTACAAGACAATCATCAAAGTACTGTAGAAAATAACAGTATTTTTTAATTTTATAAACAGGTCTTTTAAGATTACTGTAAAATTACTATACAGTCTGTCTCAAAAGTAGTTCAAATTTAGTCTCTTCCACTTATGGAAAAATGTTATTTAATACAAGGAGAGTTTCAACTGATTACATTTTTAAGAACCTGGCCCAAAATTTACTGCATTTTTCTCTTTCTCTTGCATGGATAAAGCAAAATTTTGGTGACTTCAGAACAGGCCATTAAAATATTTATAATTTAGTTGATTAAGTAACTAAAATGGAGCAATATGCTACCTATATCTGTAACAGAAGCTTCATTTTGCAAATAGTTCATATCTTCCAGGCACCATCTAGAAAAATATTTTTGCATACAAACCTCAATCTGTTTTGTCATACTTCTCAAAATTTTAATTAATCTCTGAAAAAAAGCGTAACTTTTTTGCTGACTAAATTCTTAAGATTTTATGAACAAAGAAACTTAAACTAACAGTATAGCTACACTCTTAGCAGATAACTTATTCTTCTTTGGACAGGTGACTGGTGTATTAACAATACTCTGTTTTTCTTTTCTCAGAAAAATGAGATTTTGTAGAAGGGAACCACATTTGTGTATAGTCAAAACATAAATTCAGAGTATACATAGAGGACAATGACCATGGTAAAATCAAGACTTCTTGGCTCCTTTGTACTGTGAATTAACATTTCTTTAATGTCTTAGGCAATGCACATGTTTTTGTCACTGTTATTTATTTCTACTGCATTTCCTATGAAGTGTTACTTTGTAACTACATGCTACAAGTTCTGCATCTTAGGTGGTTTATTGAAGATTTATCTGTTTGATAAGCTTCTTTATTTTGTTTTCAGTGACAAAACAAATTCTTCTCTACCCATTAATTATCAAGAGTAAAGAAACGACAAAAAAAGGGGAACTAAATTAAAAAAAATTCTGTGTTTTACAGCTTTCCTACTCAGTTCCAGCAGTTCACAGACATCACTAAAGTGAATGAAGGAATGAGTCTAATCTTAGACTAAAACCTAAACAACACAAAAGTATCAAATAATAGTAAAGCGAAAAAATAATCCAGCTCAATATTAGTGCTAGCAGTTCAACCTTACACTTAGTCAAACATAGAAATGTTTGTTGCTTTATATTATGACTTGGTCATCAAAATATTCTATGGTTGATCAACTGCAAACCGCACTTAGTCAAACCACAACAAAATTTTATCCTACATTGACACAACTTTTTTGTCATTTTTTATTTCTTTATGACTACCCTGCTTTTATTCTTGTTGCGTATGTGTTTGATCCAAATTCATGCTGATAACATACATATAGAACATTGTGGACTTCAAAGGCACAGAAGTTTAACTGAAGAAATCTGTCATCAATTGGAAAATGAAGAATATGAAAAACTCTTTTTCACAAATAATGACATTGTGGATTCATTGTACAGTAAGAGAGGGAGTAAAAAATATAAATGGGTTGTGTACAGCATGCACATACTTTAGCAACGATTGCTATGCTTGTTGAATTTTCGGCCTAGGGTGTTTCTAAAACACCAGTGAGAAAGGATTTCATCTGGATCTTTAAATCTATGGTTATTCTGGTGCTCTTTCCGTATATGATGTTAGGCTGCAGTTAGTTATCTAAGCTTATTAGTTAACATATTAAAAAGATGTTTCCACTAAACCCTGCTCCCGAAGTTTTGGAGTCATGGCTCTTTTCAGCTGACAGCAACTTATTTTTCTGCCATATCAAGCTGGTACCTATTTGACCCTGCATATACTTCATCTTCTTTGTATGCAGTCTCTGGCTCTTGTTGCAACAGTGTTCAGGGACGGACATATAGCAACATAATTCAGGCAGGCAGAGATGAGGGTAAGATGGAGGAACTTCATTGAGAAAAAACCAAGACCCTTATATGTGCTATCTAACAAAGAAGAGGTGTTACAGGTCCGTTAGACAGACCCTCTCATAACCATTGGTTAGCTAATTAAAATGTGACAAATAACACCTGCAGAAGATAGTTTACAAAACATACATAATAGTTTACATACTTTTCTTAGTGCTCAGATCAGTCCTGTGAGAAAGAAAGGCTTTCTCACAGACTACTAGAAGCTGGAGTTTTCTCTCCAATTGAGCTTTTTGCATCCACAGGCTCTTACCCCCAAATCACTGTAATTATTCAGACCTTATTCTTCTGCTCCTAAGCACATAGTGTTGACTGCATCTGGAAATAAAAAACGGGGCCAGGCGACCTTTTTCTGATTTGTTTAGTATGGGATTTCTCACATAAGCAGAGAAACAAATTTAAATGAACCTTCGCTAACAGTATTTGCATAAAACTAGTGCAAGATTGTCCATATTTACTTCCTCTTGAGTAAAGTCTAAGAGTTGTTCTGTATGTGAAATAGATTCCTTCAAGAAATGAACCTGGGGCACTTCCCTACGTTTGCTTCAGATGTGGTTCAGACATTCTCGTCAAAGATAAAGACCTGGGCTTTCAGTTAGCTTTAGGTCATAGGTACTGGGGGAAATATATGTTACAGGAAACCAGAAAAAAATCTAGTCTTAAATAAACAAACAGACCTGCACATACCATTTATGGAGGTGACTTGCACAAGCAGTTTTGGTCTACTTCTATCACAGAATCACAGACTTGATTTTTGCCTGTCTCCAGAGAAGGAGTCTCCACAACCCCTCTCAGTGATGTGCTTCAGTCTCAGTCACCCACACAGTGAAGAAGTTCTTTCTCATGCTTGGTCATGAGGACTCATGCTTGACCTCTTGCATTCCAGTCAAACAGCGTATCAGGTCATATTATTTGGTAATGTAGTTATTTCTCACTGTGAAAGGTGAAGAATATGGGAGAATCCCTCACACCAGAAACATCCATCTGGCTTCTGGCCATTGAACATTAAGGGAATTACAATCTGCCCCCCTCAGTTCTGCTGCTGGGCACTGCACACTATCAAACCCAGGTGAAGAAGTCATATCAGGCTCTTCTTAGTATTCTTTATCACCCCAACCAGGAGAACTTTAAAACCAGCACTGCAATGGCATGCAATACCTTTTACTATCAATAATAATTTACGTTCATCTTGCATCACAAGGTGCTGGATATTGGAGAATTTCCTGGAGATTCTCTAAAAACATTCTTCATCTTTTCATGAACTCTATTACTCATCTATGTCGCTTATAGTTCTTACTTTAACGAGACACACCTTATGCTGTAACTGATTAACAAATTAGAAAGTGGCTTAAGTGCCTAAACTATGTGAATTAAAAATTCCAAGGGTTTCTCTCGTACAAACTCTTCTGGAAATAAGCTGAGGATGATATTTAGCTGAGGATGATATTGATAGCTCTCAAAATTTTTTTATATTTGAGATTCAATAGCAAATTATCTTTCTTATTTCAGTTTACAGCTGACTTTCTTCTTTTTTTCTTAATTTTTTAATTTTAATGAAATGTGTGATCTCTCCGAACATAAAACACCTTCTTGGGCTGCAGGCATCTTGTGTGAGCTACTGTGTAAATTCTATGAATGGATAAACAGACAGATGATTCCCTCTCTCTGGGAAAACATACGGTGAAATCTAAAATGCATATCCTTTCAATTCTTTTTGACATTTAAAGTATGAACAGATTTCAAATTACTTGAAAATCATGCTCTGTATGTGGCAGTTGCTGTAAATTTTTTGATTAATTTGCTGTTTGATGCTTGTTCACAGGACAATTCATTAGTGACTTTAGCTCCTAGTTAATGCAGCATAGATATTCTAAGTCCATGAGAGTTAGATTTGTGATGTGGGGAGATGAGTTAACCAGGGTTTACAGCTGCAAAGCCAAACACGTGTTCATGCCTGTCCCTCAGTTTTAACTAACATACTTTTGCTTCTGGCACCAGAAGTTTTCCTTGTTAAGCCAAAGTACTTTGGCAGTCAGAAATGTTCTGAGTGATAACTGAAGAAAGCTTTGAGCATTTCTTAAATTAACTTTATAAACTCAAAGCCAAAACAGAAATCACTAACTTTTAAAACAAAACAAAGTGTGTTTGATATCCTCAGAGGATGTTATTTTGTAATGTTAGTATTCAACTATTTTAAGTTTTGCCATTATGAAATAGTTTATCACCAAACACATTTGCAATCAAATGGATTTGGCTCTTTTTCACATTTCAATTAAGTGACCAGATTTCTCTTGTTTCAGTTTGTGGTCACTTTTCCATATATTAGAAACACTTTCCACTTTCATGTATTAGGAAAGCTAGAGTTAATTAGAGATTTTAAAATAAATTTGACTTAAATTAAAAACTCAGAATTACTGCTCATAGATAATACACTTTTGAGATGAAAAAGTGAATTTTCTGTTCTTGGGACAGAAAAAGACATGCCTTTTAAAACTCAAAGGAGCTTGTCAAAGTAATATGAATTACTGAGTGGGATTTAAAGAAAAAAGGAATAATCTCAGGGTATGGTTTCAATTTCCAGAGAAAATTAATGGCAATTATGTGTTTGATTCTTATACAGCATCAAAAAAACCCCAACTCATAGACTAAATTTTCATGGAAACAGAGAGGAAAAACCTCCACCCACAAACCAACTCAAAAACCCCATATGAAACACCTGCAAAGATGTTAGCAAAATCAGAAAAATCTAAAAAACCAAGGCATGTTAGTCTTGCCTTAACTAATTACATTTATGTCCACTAAGGTGCAAAGTTGCATTTATTATCTCGGCCCAAATGTGAGTGCCTGCTTCTCTCAGAGACTGGTCAGTACGGAGGGTCTGAAATGACCACCTACTACAGCTCACAGCCAGCTCTCATTCCCATACAAACCCTCTCTTCTGCAAATCTCTAATGACACTTTTTTTTCAGTAGCCTTATTAACATAATAAGCAGTAATTAAGAGCACCTGTGTCTAACCAGCTTTTAGCTTGGATTTGCTGCTTCTTGTCAGATTTCGTTAATTTATTTTAAACTCACAGTTTAGCCTAATAAAAGCTATTACCTCTTCCTACACAATATTTGCATGACCTCTATCAGCCTTCTGTTCCACGGGTCAAAGAATCCAGTAGTTCAATTGCCCTTCACAGAATATATTTTCAAAATTTCCAAGGATTCATACTGTACCTCTTAAAAAAAAAAAAAAAAAANAAAAAAAGGAAAAGCTGTCTTTCCTCACATTATTAAATTTGTTATCCATGCTTTAGAATTTACATACTGGGAAAATGGGCATGCATTGTCATTATAGTCTATGGTGCATCTATTTTTGTGGGATAATTTCCAGCATAGCTACAGCAATCAATTTAGCTATGCTTATATAACTCCCCCACACGGACAGTCAATCACTGAGTAAATCCAGCTGCCTTCCAGATTAATTACTTTGCTTCTAAATAATAAAATAAAAGCATTTTTTTCAAAATAATTTTGACAGTGGGGAGTCATATTAGGATAGTTTAAAGAGGACTAATTATTCTGCCTGTTTTATGTCTGAAAATGTCTCCGTGTAGACAAACACATTCAGTTGGTGCAAGCTCCTTTGCATAGTCAATCCCACATGGGAGCACGGTGTCTCTCCTTCCACTAGGGAGATCTCTTTCCCATGAGATAGGTGTCTTTGGAAAGCATCTGAAGGAGGAAATATCAGAAAGAATAACCACTGTGTTTTGATTTTCTGGTACGTGTTTTTTACTCTCACTCCTTCAGCAGTTTCCCTGATGGATTTTCTTTCCCTTCTTGCTGTCTTTTTTTTTTTTTTTTCCAGTTTAATTTCCCCATTCACTTTAATTAAGCTCTCCCCAGGCTCACATGCTTGCAAACTCTTATTTATTTATTTTAAAGTGAGCTGACTAACTAGCCAGAAATTTCCCAAACCTCTAAGCTCTCATTAAGTCTTCTGTCAAACCCTTTTGCTTTATTTTTATTGGGACCGACCTAGGCATAAATTGAAACAAAAGAAGTAGGGGGAGGATGATTTACACTATATAAATAGAATAAACCTATTATTACACAGAAATAGAAATTATAGAATCAGTTGAAAGGTACGCACATATTATTATTTACATTACAGAAATCAGGAAGTCCCATTATCCCCCAGTTACAACTACCAAATCCTGCTTGCTCTTTTCACTCCATCCTTCCATAGTCTAGAATTTACACAGATATCTAGTCTCTGTTCTGCATAACTCGATAGAATCCTTCTTAACTTATTGGAGTATTTTAATGTAAAATCACTACATTTATCACTGTCCTTGGTATGTAGGGCAGTTGTATGACTTCCTTATTGTGGTGAAAACATTTCAGTTAGTATAAAGTTTCAAACTATCTAGCATAGGAAAAAATATTGCTCCAATTCAAACCAATAAGAACACTGCTGGAGACTTCCTCTTAACTCTTCTCCTCTCATAACTTCAAATTTTCTTGGAAAAAAGCAGGAAATTATCCATAGATTCTACCTCCATATTCTCAACCTAACTTCAAGAAGAAAGTACGTACTTAAGAATTTTTGTGGAATCATAAAATCAGAATAGCTTGTCTTGGAAGGGTTCTTTAGAGGTCGTCTGGTCCAATCTCCATGCAATGAGGGGGAATACCTTCAAATAAATTAGGTTGCTCAGAGCCATATCCAACCTGACATTGAATGTTTCCAGGGAAGGGGCATCTACCCTCTTTGGACAACACATTCTAGTGTTTCACTGCCCTCACTGGAAAAATTGTTTTCCACTATTTAGTCTAAATCTACCCCCTTTTTGTTTAAGCCATTACCCCTTGTCCTACCTTAACAGGTTCTGCTAAAAGGCTGCAAAAATGCATTCCCAGAGTTTTCTCTTCTCCAGGCTGAACAGGCTTCTCCTCTAGGTTTCTCTTCTCTTCTCTCAGCCTGCCCACATAGGAGAGGTGTTCTATCTTTCTAAATCATGTTTGTGTCTCCTCTGAACTCGCTCCAATAGGTCCATGTCTTCCCTGTGCTGAGGACCTCAGAACTAGATGCAGTGCTCCAGGTGGGGCCTCACTAGAGTGGAGTACAGGGGCAGAACCCACTTCCTTGACCTGCTGGTTATGCCTCTTTTCAGGCAGGCCAGGATGTGGTTGTCTTTCCACCAAAGCTGGAGAAAACTTTAAATCTGGAGAAAAGGAGTCTGAAGGGGGGGCTTTATTCCTATCTACAACTACCTGAGAAGAGGGTGTAGTGAGGTGGGTCTCTATATCTTCTCACAGGTATCAAGTGACAAGATGTGAGGAAATGGCCTCGTTGCACCAGCAGAGGTTTGCATCAGATAGTATGGAAACTTGTTTCACAGAAAAGGTTGTCAGGCATTGGAAAAGAGTGTCCAGAGAAGTGGTGGAGTCACCATCTCTGAAAGTTAAAAAAAAAAAAAAAGTGTGGAAATGGCACTTACAACACACTTTAGTGGTGAATATGGTCATGGTCCTGGGTCAACTGTTGGACTTGATCTTTTAGGTGTTTTCCAAACTTAACAGTTCCATGGTTCTGTGATTCTGGGCTTTGAGTACAGAGCACTACTCAGCCATGTCCAGCATTTCATCCACCACTATCCCCAAACCCTTCTCATCAAAATTGCTCTCAATCCCTTCGCTCCCTGTTACCCAGTGATCACCATGACCCAGGTACAGGGCCTTGTACTTGGACTTGTTGAACCTGATGGGCCTGGTGGGCTGACTTCTCAATCTTGTCCAAATCTGTCAGGATTTTATTTATTCCCTCAGCTGTGTAAAAGATTTTAAGCATATGTTGTTTGTATCATCACACAATAGAATAAAAGACATGAAAACAGAGGGAACTGATCTTATCACCCTCAGAAATTTCTCCACAGCAAAGCTGAAATTATCATTGTGTCTTTTTTTCGTTCTACAATGATTTATGTCAATCTCTATGGTAGAGTTCTTATCCAAGACAAACTTGAATTTTATGGTTTTACAACATGGCACATCAAAGGCTTCAGTAAAATCAAAATATATTGCATCTGCTGTCTTCTCTGAAACTACTAATTCTGTAATTTTATCAAAAGCAACAGACTGGAATAAAAAAATTTAAACATCTTAATTTTATACCCCTCAGTACTTGAGTTTCAGTTATATTCAGTTATTTCTGTCTGCAGATACATATTTACAGTTACTTAGGAATATTTTCATGCATTATAATTTTGTGTGATAGTTCAAGGGTCATTGCTTACCATAACAGGTAATGAAAAGCTAAATAAAGAGTCATCATAACTTACATGTAATAATAGTAATAATAATAATAGCAGTAGTAGTTTGGGTTTTTTTTTTTCATAAGGGATATATCATGACACTGTATTTATAATTTATTTTAAGAGTATAAAGGTTAACCTTTATTGATTAATTGATAAAGCAAGTATGGAATTCCTTATTGCTGAAAACCATGTGTTTGGACAATGCTGTGTCCTAATGAAAGATCAAGACAAACGTGCAGACAAAGAAGGTATAGTAAGCAAAGTGGCGCACCTTTCTTTTTTTGAATATAAAACATTGTACATAGGAGGAAATATAAAATTTTTATAATAAAGTACTGGACACTTTAAAAATAACATTTATAATGTCAGTTTTTCATTAGACAATCTTAATCACTTGACCATTATTTATGAGCACTTTCCCTACAGCTGGAAGTTTCAGCTAAAAGAAAAACCTTTAAAAGTTTGTTGACAAAGTTATCAGGTGACTGATTTTTACATAATATGAAAGAACTTGGTTCCCAGATTTTTTTCCAGACAAATAAAAAGTAAAATTACAATCAGGAAGTGAAATTACTGATTT
This sequence comes from Mystacornis crossleyi, assembly GCA_013400655.1. Taxonomy (NCBI): domain Eukaryota; kingdom Metazoa; phylum Chordata; class Aves; order Passeriformes; family Timaliidae; genus Mystacornis; species Mystacornis crossleyi. The sequence continues at coordinate 27,862 of VYZQ01026269.1, read as the reverse complement.
TTTTAAATGAAAATTTTGTTCTTTCCTTGCTCAGAAGTCATGTCTTTCCCTCTGATTCTTGACCATCATGCATCACCAGTGCTAACTGATGAACCTTGCTATCACTCCAGCCCATTGACATATTTCCTTCTTTTTTTTTTTTTCCCAACAGCAAAATGTGACAATATCAGCATGACTGTAAAGGTGTTTCATTCATAACAAGAGAATGCCTAGAAATCAGTAGAAGTCTGTTTGGATGTCCAAATTCATGCCACTGAAATAGATATACAGATGACAGGTTAGAAGATGTTTGGTTCAGAAAGATAAAAAGACATTTGAGTGAAATACGCTGAACTCTGCAGGAACTCAAAGACAAGAATCATGGGAAAGATCAGAAAAATTTCCAGGATGGTATGAAATCATCTCATGGTAATAAAGTAAAAGGAAATATAGCTGCTGTAAAAACTACAGAAGATGCTCTCTCTCAAATCTAATGTCAGAAAATTACTGAAAGCCAGCAACCTGGGGCGATCCAAATTTTATCAGCAGCTCAGAGAAGAGAACTCCAGCATGACAAGAATGACCTCTTCTTTCCTTTCATATAATGATATTTTTTTGCTAAGATAGTGAAAAATTCTCTCACTGCAAGTGTATTTCCACAGAGGTAACAGAGAGACTTTCCCTTGGATCTTCTTAAACTCCACCACCTCCATGTGGCAGTAATGAACTTTTGAAACATATGAATAAATACCAGCCACTATAGAACTGACAGTGTGTATCTATGAAAAAAATTGCTGACAAAGTGCTGAGCAGCCAACTGTTACAGTACCCCAGTTTGGGAGCAAGNTGTGCTGCACAGGCCACCAGGGAGCCTGCAGTGGGACGCAGTGGGCTTTGGGCAAAGCTCTCACCCAGCGTCAGCCAACAGCCTGTTCACTTTCAGACAATAAAATTCTTAGGAAAGCACTCCTGTGTCCAAAAACGAAAAATATGAAAAATTTCTCAGTAGATGAAAAATCAATGCCCATGCTGCCTGTGTAACAAAATGTAGGTATTATTCATGACATCACAGCCTTTCTCTGATGTCTCTCTTAAGAAGTCTGTTAGAGATATCATTAGGGAAATACAACTCTATGTACCAAAAGCACCAAATTGGGATTATCTGTAAGCAATTCCATATATTAAAGAGGATGGAATTTCTAGGCAGAAGTTTTCTGAGACAATATAAGTCAAATAAAAAAAAAATAAATTGGAGAGTTAAAGACATTGGAAAATGTCTTCATGTACATGTGTGTTTCTTCTAAGTAAATATGTTTGTATGATTAATCTTGTGTAATACGTTCATAAATGTCAGAAACTATTAGCAGATGAAACAAGGTTCCTGCAAACATAAAAAAGGTGAAAGTGCTGGCATAAGAAACCTTTAGAGTGAGGAACAGAGGCCAAAAAATCCTTAAGAGAAAGATCTGAAGTCAAGATTTGTGCTATGGTTCAGGACCCAGACATGAATGAAATGTTAAACAAAAAGATTTCAGAAATGGCACGGATAAAGGTTGTTAACGATGATAACTTTAATGCATTTATAAAATGGAAGATTGCTGTTGGTCTTCTAAATATACTCTGCAACAAAATCTTTGATTTTTGAAAGATCTTCAGATTGTTAATCCTTAGTAAGCATTTTTATGTGTCATAGGTTTTCTGAGTGCATGAAGATTTTCTAGCCAAAGCAAAAAGTATGACAGAGCTTTAGTGGCCCTTTGAGTGAGTTCTCTCACACTCCATCCAAACAAAAGTCACACACTTAAAAAAAAAAAAAAATCAAGTGGTAAATGTAGCAAAAATTAGATATTTTGTATAATATTTCATCAATATGGTCTGATGTGGGAAATTAGGGGGATAAATGTCTGCAAGTATATTATGACCTATGAAGATTGATTATCTTGGCAGTAATTTTAAAGTATTTAAAATACTGTCTTAAATTCTTCAGTAGTGATAATTTCTCATTGCTTTAGAAAACTGGCTGCAGGGTATTATTCTAGCTATTGTGTCTCTGGTCGTGCTCTCTGGCTCCTCCTAGATGGAGACCCATGAAATTATGCAGAGAATGCATTTCTACCTACAGAAATTACATACAGGTTCACTAAGTGAATTGAAGTTAAATTTTTGCTTTTCAAAAAGGAAGAGAGCGCTATCATAATCTTGAGTCATAGATTAGTGTTGCCACTCTGTAAATGATATTTCATATGTAAGGCAGCACGGATGGAATTTGACTTCTGAGTTTAGACTCAACTGGCAACAGAAGAAACTAATTTCCACACAAATTATTTATTTTTTTCTTTCAAAAATAAGCAGTTTTTTAGTTCCTTTTTTTTCCTCTCTGTAGTGTAGAGTATTTGAAAGTGCTGTGCACAGCTAAAGTTGTCCTCTGGAAGAGAGACAAAGTCAGCAAACTATGGTTGTTCAGGCAACTAATCAAGTACTTTGAAAGGTTCTTATGGCACTCGTTTGGCCTGAATAATCAATCTAAAACTATTCCCAGTGTTTTGTCTGACATGATGTGCATGACAAAGATGAAAAAAAATTAGATAAGGATATTACTCCACTACCCAGGCCAAATTATCTAGACTGTTATTCATCAGTACACACAGTGCTCTTAGAAATATTGTAAAAAAACCTCTGACAACCAATACTACTTCTGAGTAACTATACATTGGTGGAAGAAGGAAACATAATACTATAGTTTAAGGTGTTAAATGCTTTCTTGAACTCAACTATCGTTAAAAAGAAATAGTAATTGTTTATTTAAAATTCCCATGCCTTAGCAGAGGACAGAGGCTTGGCAAGTACAGTAAGAGACAAATAAAACTTGTCATTATTAAGCTAACAATAATACATGAGCTATGACAATCTTTTGAAACAAATCTGTGCTGGAGTAAAAAAAAATTTATTGGTATGAAGATGATATTGCTCTCTTTTGGCAAACGGATGATGAACTGAATTTAGGAAAAAATATATGTTGTCTTGCACTTTTAAACAATGAAATAACTAATACATTTTGTGTGTCTCCATGGTACCTAATATTGTGCCAAGAATATATTAACTAGCATTAATTACTATCACAGTATCATTAGCATCAAGGCTCAGATAGTCAGAGCCTTTTCATAGCAATTTTATACACTGCATGTATCAATGTATGCAAGCATGAATGCATGTACTATGTGCCACGCTTGAAAATAAATAGAGGGACTGTACAAAACGGTTTCCTTTCAATTAGCTCTGTGAAGGTCAGTAACTTTACTTTCTTACCTCAACAGAATAATGTTACTTTTCCAATTATATATAGAACTTATCGTATCTCTCATTACTTGCAGGAATAATATTTAGAGAGAAAAGCTGGTGCTAGTTTCATCCAGCCCTCAGGGAAGTTAAATGAATCAGTATGCATGTTTATCTAACTCTTTATGAAATACCTTATCCCTTACTGTAGAGGGATCTAATGCTTAGACTTGATTTGATATCTTTTGAGGGGATAAAGTTAAATAAGTTTAATCTTACTATAAGTGTATTGCTATTTTAAATAATCTGATTTTCTAATAATCAACATATTCTTCAGTAGGCATTTCTGTTTACTAAACTAAACTCATTACCCAGTATTAGATTCATTATATAGAAATTTTACTGACAAAGACCTGAATACAATTCAGTGTTCTTCACAAGCTTCACAAAAGCCATAAAACATCACAGTTGTACTTTTCAATACACAGGTAATGTGAATTATAAAGATTATAGTTTTTAAATAGTATACACTAATGCATGAAAGCAAGAATCAGAAACAGACAATTTGATATCTTTGACTGCTGGAAGCACTATTTTGTAATGCTTTCAGAGAAGGTAGTAATTCATAGTGCTTTCAAAGAGGACATATTTAGAGTGATCTCAAATTATCTTATAAATTTAATAGAAATTAACAATACAGACCCAGAGAACCTAGCAGAGAAGCACAGTGTTAAAAAAAATGCCTAAACTGTCCAGCATCTCTTAATATCAATTATTCACATGGTTTGAGTTTTTTTATATGGAAGTGCAAGGTCATATAAGCATTCTGCTTCTTTAAGTACTTTCACTTTCTCGTTGTCTTGACTCTAATACCTACTGGTTTTTTTCAACTGACATTAGAAAATTTTTGTACAAAGGACACACAGAAAAAGAGGCTGTGCCCAAAGTTACCTTTCCATATTGTTTAAAGTTGCAGAATTTACTGTTAAATTAGTGCCTTTTCCCAAAGGGCTAACACTTCTCACCAAAAGTACCAGCTGAAGACTTAGGACAACTGTTCTAGACTGTACACATCTGTAACCTCTCCCTTTACTGTAAGATTGCCTGAGAATAAATTAATAAATCAGACATGCAGCATTTACAATGAGATCATCATATTTTCCTATAGGCTTAGAAATACACCTAAATACAACTTAAGGTGACTGACTGAATCAAATGTGTTCTGGCAACAAAATGTTATCTATCTATCTATCTATCTATCTATCTATCTATCTATCTATCTCTCTATCTATCTATCTATCTATCTATCTATCTATCTATCTATCCTAGGTTTCTTTTACTTTTTTCCCCCCTCTACAATTAAGAAACAAGTATATTTATTGACGATAAAATATAGTAAGAAATTGAGAAAGCCTAGGAAAACACATTATACTCAATTTTAGCAATGAGATTCATATCTCTGAAATGTACTTGCAGTGTTAAATACTTCATTACTTACTGAGATATTTTTAAGTCAACAAAGATATACCAGCAGGAAGTTTGACACACTGTATGATCAAGTTCAACAATCAAACTGCCTTTGGGTGGACTGCAGGCTCTCTGTTATTTTAAACATACCAGGGGTTGTTTTCTGGCACTGAAATCACCTACCATTGGCCAGTTATAATTGATACATTATGTTTCAGACTCTAAAACAGACTTTTACCTGCATGGACGATTTCCTATGCCATGCTGATTCCCCAGCCATGCCTGAATTGTGGTCCACATTGTGCCAATGTGTCAATTAAATTTTTTTTCTAAAAATTTAATAATATAGACAATGAGTTTCAGGAATGTTCTGAGGTCCTAACCCTACAGAGCTGTTTATATTTTAGTCACAGGTAGACCACTGAAGCTTTTTTCCCCAAGCCTGTGCTGTGGCTAGCCATATGTGTAATAATTTTGGTTTACATTTACTTTTTAATGAAAAACATAACAAAAAGAACCTCATATAATTTGCTACTTCTATAGAGAAAATGGTGTGTATGTTCTATCATTGGATTTAAGACCTACACAACAGGAATTCCATCAATTAATGCCTTTNCACAGCCCCATAATAGCTACTGTGAAGAAAATTAATGCTAGCCCATCCCAAACCAGCACAGACCTTAATCTTGTAAACTCACCTTAGAACTGTTAGTCACTAATGNACTAAGCCCCATGCAGCCACTTGTTCACATATCCTCCAAATGGGATGGGAGAATGAACTGGAAGGGTAAAAGGGAAGGAAACCNTAATGATACAGTTTCAGCTACTTTTTTTTTGTGCAGTATTTTCAATTTTTTCTCACCTTCTTCTCCCACCACATCAAGTAAATTAGGACTGCAGGTTCATACAGTCTGCAGCATAATTCAGTTTTCATTTGTGTGACTCTCTAAGTGACAGCTCTTTAAAAATGATCTTGACAGCTAAAGAGTGAACAAAGTAACTGATGCATAATATTGTGTGTTATTGATGGACAGATTCTCTTGACAGGTGGCAAGTATTTGGGAATAGCCATCAGAAAAAAAAAAAGTTAGAAGTATTCAGTTTCTATTTTAGAGAACATTAAGCATCCCTTACAATAATTTTATAGGTTGTATATCTAAGCCCACAGCTGACACTAAAAATAATGAGATTCTGGGTTCAGGCTCTCAAACTCAAAGAGATTTTCTAGACAAATAATTCTCAAAAAGATCTTCTCAGCAGCTGTGTAATAGTTGTTGTACATTATTCATCAGAACGCTTAATGCTCTTTTAGAACTTTGATTCAAAAAATGTATAAACTTCTATCATTTTATTCTCAGCAGTCAGAAAAGAAATTGTTATGGAGGGCCCTGAATGCTTATAGAAGTTAATGGAAATCTCCTGCTGATTTCAGTGTCCTTTGGATCAGGCTGTAAGTGTTCTCCAGTCCCCTTACAATTATTTTCTATGGCTCTGAAGCAAGCAAAGGTCCTACTGAGTTTTAGTCACCAAGAAATTGAGTACAAACTGCTTAAAGTACTGTTTTGATGCTGATCTCTGTGTCCAGACTGCAAACAAAGTGAACTGTGTGCATCTCCTGTTTAAAAAAAGAAAATTGTACTAAGAAGTGCAGAACTTTACAAAGGTCACTTCAGCCTGATATGGCAGGTTACATATCCCGGAACAGTAACTCAAACTGAATCCTATTAGTTTCAATGACAGCACCACTGACATGTCCTAGAGAACATATCTGACAGGAACAGCTTCAGAGTGGCTGGCCCATTGATCCGGTGACTTGGACATAATTTTTAACTTCTGAATTCTCTGATTTTTGAAACTTTTGAAAAATGTAACTGCATCTTTTTAAAGTTTTTACATTCTTGTAGTCATCAGAAATGCAACCTCGATTATGTATGCTGTTCTGCAAAGTCAAGTCCAAACAACAGAAAGATATCTCAGCTTGGGGTTTCCCTCCGCCTTACTAAAATATCTAAATAGCAGACAACAGAAATTTACTTTCATTAACTATTTGATAAAATCCTCAGACTCTTGAAGTAATTTTTTGCTTTGTTTTTTAAAGATTATGAAGGACTGCTAGGATTCAGTGTGATCTTATTACCATTTCTGACCTGTGTTAGCAGGTAAACCTTCCATTGGACCAGGAGCCTGAATTTTGAGGCAGCTGAAGTCTTCTCCTGTTCCTTCTGTTGAAAGAATTTACCCATTCACACAGAAAATACTTTTCTATCTCAGCAGGAGAAGCCTTGGGCAACAGACAGGAAGCTGAGAAAAGATAGAATAAACCATTAAAAGACATTACTGTAGTTTAAATACGTCAAATTCAGCCATCAGCCAATGAGGATAATGAGAAATAACAGAGTGCAGAATTTTTCCCTTATTGTTTAATGTGTGGGTGGTCTGTTCACTTTCATACACAGATGCTTTGTAAGTAAGCTGGATTTTGGGCTGGGCTGCAGCTGCTGAAACAAACAGTAGAATTTGGTTTTCGAAAAAAAAATGTTAGTACTTCCAACAGCAGCTTTCAAACCCCTTTCTCTGCCATGTGTTCACCAGCTCAGTCCTCTTAAATAAGAGGCAGTCAAGCAAGGATAAAACCCAACAAACTGTATTGGTACAGGTCATAATTCTGATCAGCTGTTTAAAAAGAAAGAAATCTCACACTGCATATGGTATAGACTGCACGCCACTCTTTTAGCACTCTTGGATCTTCAGATAAGTTTACATCCAAGAAACACATTTGTTTAGTCATAATTAGATCCGAATTATGTAAATAATTTAAAATAATCACGTGTACTAACTCTAAGTCGTAGATATTTTAAAGCACTATTTGCCGCAAGTCTTACATTTTCTTCCCCCTTTTTTTTTTGCTAAGTGGATATTATTCATTTATATGCACTGAAATTTTGTGTGAGGATATTTAGCTTTCTGATATATGATAAAATTTAGCCACTGAGGAAAATATCTTTACCTCAAAAGAGCTGATTTCCCTCATTTTACATTTTTTGTTTTTCTAATGGTAAAAACAGAACAACAGATGGTATCTAAAAGACCTCATAACAAATAATAATACTCTGACACCTGGTTGTATCTTTTGCAAATTCTATATAGTGACTCTGCTTACCCTGTGTTAAGAAGGGCTCTATCTATGATAGAAGCCATTCAAAACTGAGGGGAAAATGGTTAATTATCTAATTAAATCCATACTTCATTTAATAATAATTTTACTTTGAAAAACTTCTTATCTATTGACATATATACAAATCAAATGATCAGATGCAGATGAGCAGTCATGGTCTTTCTACCAACCCTAAGATGAATCTTTTCTGAAGAAATTTTACTGTGATTTTAATCCATGTAGTCCTACTGGCAAAGCAAAATCAGTAGTCATCTACCCAGAACAATATATTTGTAGATACAAAAAGATACAGAAAGCTTCAGAAAGTTCATTTCTGTGCTTTGATATGTAGGGAAGAAAGGAAAAAGTAATCCATAACACCCGATCCACCTTCCCCAACAGAGGAGATCCAGAAGCTTTGCATGAAAAGTTTCTGCTCCAGGGAAAACAATCTGGCTTGATCATGCCTACTTGGAAAATGTTGTAATAACTTCCTCTTCTTTGAAGCAATTTCCACAATCCAGCTATCAGTTATTCAAAGAAAGAAACAGACATTATGCTACCATTTAAAACACTGCATGTTTACTACCAGACTGAATTCTTTGAAATGAGCCCTTTCCTATATTTACATTTCCCTGTAGTGTCACACTACAGTAACACTGGAATCTTTGTAATTGCAGAAAACCATTTGATTTCAGCTTCTTTTGCTTAAACAGAATAAAAATATGTTATTCACTCTAAGTTTTACTACGATTAAATGCATTTCAGAGGCTTGATGTCTCAATATAATCCTGCAAGATTAAATCATTTCCCTCTGAGTATCCAAACTTTCACATTAATTACATTACTGAGGTATAAGCCTTATCGTCATAGATCTTGGAAATCCCATTAGCTGATTTAGTTGACAAGTCAGTAGTATCTCAAAGTAATTCAATGAATCTATGAATGTCAGTGTTTCTTAAGATAAGTACTGTCTGAATTTTCATGTTAGCAAAGAACCAAAAGCAATGATGTCATTTGGGATAACGCATATCAACATATTTTTACTAAGGTTAAAGAGTATAGAGATGTGTGTAAACACCACAGATCACTACAGATCATTATAAGATTCATTATATCTGAATGAATTTCTGTTTAGTTGGATGTTTTACATGGATGGCAAAAGCAGAAGCACATTCGATTTAGTTATGCTGTGATTAATAAAAAGCCTTTGCTTACACAAAATTTGCAAGAATTTGTAGCAATATAATGCACAAAGTGTCCTGAAGATTCTTTGACAAGGAACACACATTCCAGAGCTTTAAAATCTATATTTCCTTGTTTTTTAATGTCCTTATTTTCTTATGGCCATACCTGACTGTGCTAAGCAGTACATATACTAACAGTAAAATAATATTTTCCACCCCAGAGAATTTCAGATTTAAGTTCGTACACTAAACCAGTTAAAAAAATGCAGGAAACAATCTGCATTTTGAACAACAGATTTGTTGTTATTAGAATCAGTCTCTAGGCTAGATGAGACAAAGCGATGCTCAAAGTTCCTACAATAATCAAAATTTTATGAAATGTAATTTATATAAAAGAAAATATATACCTGATTTATTTTATTAAAAACAAAGGGAATTCATTACAGACATACGATGTTCTTTTAACTCTCCTCTTTCAATACCATTGGTGATACAGATCCTTGTGGTCTTGTGAAGAGATAGAGAATATTTGTGAGCTCAGTGAAGTAACCATTTTTTATACTTTCTGTGCAATACAAGGAATTATCTTATTCTCATTCATCTACTCTCAAACAAGTAGACAGTCAGAAGTAAAAAATAAAAGTATGTGAACAACCTGTCTGCAGACGGTATTTAGTATGATTCTTGATAATGTATAAGGCTGCACATTCTAGCAAAACCTACACTGAAGATTATGCACTTAACAGTTGTTTGCATGGGCAGATGTTAAGTGTTCATTAATGACTTGCCTCATACCAGCAAGTTGGAACTGATTCTCTGCAGTGAAAATCCACATAAAAATATACACTTTTTCTTATTACTGTTAGTTTCAATTATATACTTCTTGCAAGACCAAACCCTTGTCTGGAAATCAAAAACAGCTACAAACTATGCCCAAGCCATTTCTACTGCCTTGCACAAGCATGCAACAATTTACAGGATTCAAAGGCCTTTTAGTGGAAAGTAACTCTCAAATTATCAGTTATCAATTAAGCCAGTGTTTTTTTTTTTTCTATTACAAACCCGATGAGATAAATCCTAAGTTTCATAGTTGAATGCCCAATATACTAGAACACATTTGTCCTCAGTCACCTCTTCAGTTAAGTGGGGAAATAAGTAATGAATGTATATATAAGGGAGATCTGAAAAATTCTGAGCCAGAGACAGGCTTTAGAAAAAAGAGACCTAATCATGATTAGACTGTATGTCACCTCAGACCATGTAATAAAATGCTTTAAAGAATGATCACAGCATTGAGGCCCTCTTCTTTAAAGGCAAGTAAGTATCTTGGCTTCAACTCTACCTCATCATTCATGTTTGAAAAATGTCTTCTCCTTAATGTGACATTTATCAATCTGATCTTCTCTATTTCCTTCATAGAGGATTTTGGGTTATTTTACAGTGAAAATAATTAAGAACATCCATCCTTTTCTTTTTATTGTTTATCACCAAATATGTACCTATTGCTTCAGTCACTTAAATTCACAAAATGGCTAGTGAACATTTTCATTGTTCCTTTCACATGCAAAATTCCACCCTGAGGGGTTATTTTGCTCTCTTTTCTTCTATAATAAGGATGTATTATAGCTTGGGCCAAATTGCCCTCAGGTTTGAAGAATCAAAAAAAATTATTTCATCATTTTATTCAAACCACAGTGTTGTGGAATTCTATATATTCTTAAAAGTGATATATCATCCTTCAAAAAGAATGATCAAATTATGATTTCACTGAGATGCTAGGTTTTATGCCCATTGTTCTGCACAAAATTCTGTATAGAAAAGGTCCTGCTTAAAGAAAAAAGCTACTTTCTTCCCTCCATTTGATTTGTTGCGTAAATACTGCTGAGTTGATATAGAAGATGCTCTCAGAGTTTTGGCACAGTAGCTGTGTAGCAATTCAGAAACATCTTTTCTGGATTTCAATAAGTGTTCATGTGAGTAACAATGAACATAATTAACATTTCTTGTAATATTGACGCATTGCCAGAACTTCTCTTTTCTGGATTAGACAACCAATTATTGTTCTTATAGGAAAGCAAATTTTAAAAAATTAAAAATACTACTCAAGAGTGATTTCAGGTGTCTTTTTTTAAAAGATTAGAAACTGACAGTTTCATAAAACTATTATTTTTTTATTTTAAAAATTTTGAAAGGACAGCTAGTTAAAATATTTAGTCTATCTGGACAGCAAGGAAGCAAACTTCTTCAAGTTGAAGTGTTTGCTGAAATACTTAACAGCTATGTAGTCACACTGTCATCCATTATCTGATTGCTATGGAAGATTATATATGTTTTTCTTTTCGATTGAAAAGTCAGAGGGTGGTTGAATTATTGCAGGAAGTTTTCTGTATGACATTCAGAAACTCCATAGCAACTGTATTCAAGTCATGGCACCTGCACAACATGAAACTCTTCAGAGCTCTGCTTTGGGTTCAAGGAAGGTATCATATAAAGTCATGATGACATGCAGAGATTTTCAAAGGAAAATGTGTTGGTTATAAAGAAAAAAAAAGTGTATTTAGAAGTATACTGCAAGCCTAGCCACATGGAAATTGTAAAGCCATTCTTTTTCTGTAAATAACAATAAGCAGTGGCAATTCCTTTCATTATTTTCCCTGAACTGCAAGCATTGAAAAAGCTTACTTACTATGTTATTAGAAAAGAGGTGACATGTACTCTTGTACCCAACAGCATTTCCAAGAGATTCTTTTGACTTCTTTGTGAAAATTTATAAGTCTGTTATTGTTTTCCTCTAAGAAACAATCTTGCTGACATGTTTTTGAAAAACTTTGACATTGTGGTTACATTAACTTATAAATTAAGTATAATTTTCCTGACTAGTACTGGCTGCAACCACCAAATATTACAAGTGTAGTAAGCATGATTATTTACTATATTTTACGGCAGCATATATATTTAAGGGCAACCTGGAGATAATTTTGCACAAATTACTTCAGCCTGCTACGTCTTTTCTTTCTCACTTTGAAAAGGGGACTAAAATTTCCTTTTCTCATTAAGATTATTATTTCTGTTTTTAACTTTTGCTTTAACTGGAATGAGAATTTTTCCCACATACTCATTAAATCAAAAATAAAGCAATTATTTTAAAATGTAGTGAAAAAAATTGTCTAAACAAATGACATTCTTTTATAACTGTTCAAATTTCTCATGTGCAGTGGCATTGCAGTTTTATTAGTTCTCTGGGTTTCATCTTTTAAACTATGTAAAATATAAAAATTAAGCAGAAATTGTAATGCTGTATTTCCCCACTCCTTGTCTTACTAAATGCCTGCCCTTCCCACACTGTTCTCCCTTCCCCGCCCCTAGTCCTGGCCATTCCCTCAGGTTTTCCCTATTGGTTCTGGTACCCCAACTCCTCCCATGTGCTGCCCTGCACCCTGAGACCATTAGTCCATGTGCTCTCTCCGCCCTCCTCATCTCCATATAAAATCCCAGACTCACTTCCATTTGGGCTCTCTGTCTCTGGGAACCTGCACACCACCATGTGAATAAAGTTCTTCTGTGGTCCCCATGTGGGGAGCCTTCTCGCCTCCTTTATCGCCACCGTGCTGTGGAGCTGACAGCCAGCTGGAGCGTGAGCGCGGGGCCGCCCGAAGGGCTATGGGAAGAGGAACAGCCGCTCCCCCCCAGGAAGTCCCACAGCGCTCTCCGGGGAGGTTTGCGGCTTGCCATGCCATCACCAGAAACTACAGACTGCAACAAGGAATAATAATAATAAAAATGGCACATTTCAGGTAACCATTTTTTCTTAACAAAGAAGTCAACAAAGTAAAAAAGCCATTCTGAGACATCAAAAAGGGCATAACAACTTTTAAGCATACCACTCTTGTAGTTGCTTTTAGATTTATGATATCCAGGGTCCCAGCCATGCACAAATCCAGAGGGCAGCATTCTGAACTGTAATATTTACATAAAGCAGTCTTCTATATGACCTATGACTAGAGGGTATGGGGCACATCACATAAGTATGGCACACCTTAAACTGTAAATACAAACCACATAGAGACAAAACCTCAGCTTCTTCACTCTGTGATTTGAATAGGCTGGGTGAGCAGGGAAACACAGCAATGCTGGTGTCTGCATTTCTCATTTACTCACTTTGTCAGTAGCCATGCAAGTGACTCCCCAGCGGCCCCAAGCCACCTTATTCACTGTCCATGTGACATAGCCCCCAGTACAGCACCTACACTTAAGCAAACTCCATGTAGCTCATGAGGTATGTCTTGGCTATGTCAGTGTTAAGGCCCATGCAAATATTGAAAAAAAAAATTCAGAGAAATGACAGGAATTTATTTATTCAATGTCTACTTTTGGTCATACCCTAAAAATTGGAGACACTTCTTGAAAAAAAAAAATGAAGTTAATTTAGGGGCTAGTGTGTATGAATATTACTAGTATTAATACAAATAATTTTAATATTAATATGAATAATTTTGTTTCTCAAGTTCTCTGTGATGCCGTAGCACCTCTTTCTTCTCTTAAAAATTGAATGATTAATTTCTTTAGTAAATGCAGCTTTCAGCTAAGCTTCCAGACAATGTGCAAATATAAACTGTTGAGAATACAAAACTATTGAAACATGGATCTTAAGATTTTAGAAATGAAACATGGATTTTTGGATTTTAGCTAGAAACAGGCTTTGCTAAAGTTAGTTAAAATACATAAATGAGTAAGTTTAGCTTGAAGTAATTAGGAGTTAAAGAAAACAGGACCTAGGATAGTTTTTCATTGATGTAGGATATTGATTATCCATCACCTTATATTTACTCAGCTGTACTTGGAATGAGAAGCAAAGAAACTGATAAACAGATCTAAAGAAATACAGACAATTGCTAAAACTCCCATCTGGAAAACCCATTCAAAAGTCACCAAAGGAAAAACCAGGAGTCCCCAAAGGACAATTTGTATTGTCAAAAACCAAAAAGGTGAAACGGTCAGGTGAGGATGAGGAGGTTTACTTCCTCCTGGGGGACTCCTCCTCAAATAAAACTACCTCCGACTCAAAACAAAGGACAAACTAGGCATGCTTAATTACTTTCAAGCTAATTACCATATGAAGCAGAGAATGAGAGGTGTCAGTGCTATGAATATGTATCTGTATTTTGGATATTCATAACTTTTGTAGATAAATAGGCTCTATATTGCTTTCCAACTTTGCACTGCGCATGAGGGAATGATCCCTGCAGCTGCCTGGCGCCAAAATTAAACATACACTTCCTACTCTGAATTGTTAGTGAGTCTTTGTCCGTCTCAGTTAGAGATCGATATTAGATCAATATACATACTTTCATAAAT
>VYZQ01026268.1:20875-36152 GCA_013400655.1 Mystacornis crossleyi | reverse complement strand
CGCCTTCCTTAAGCATTACAGTATACCTGTAACTCTAAAAAAAAAAAAAAAAAATCCCTGATTTTGAAAGTTCCTTATTAAATCTGAGCTGCTCCATTATTTTAACCTTATTAGAACAGTGAAATGAGACTTTTACAATTATACTTTAACCAAAGAAGCACATTTATCTCTAATACATAGAATGTGTTCCATGTACGTCCTGTAATAATAAATACTATAATCCTCTTGTGGATATGCTCTTCACAAATGCCATTGCAGATACTCTCATTATTAACTCTACATGCCTAATCCCTTTCTGAATACCTGATTTCTGTAATTTTTATAATTATATAGATTACTCAGGCTAGCCATGCACTAAATATAATGGTATTTCCTTCTTAATGTTATTTCTCCATTCACTTTAACAACCATTACTAACGTGGCACATTTATTTCTTTGATATGAGATTTTTTTGGGAGACATTCTGGACACATTCCTTTGAGGAAAAGAACCCCAGACTTACTTATCAAGGTTTTCCATGTAGTAGCAAGGACACATACAAATTAGCTTATTATTTAATAAAGATTAACTTGGAACCCTGAATATCTGCTCTGTGTTAAATACCTGTACCTATACATACTCTACATCTGCAAAGAGATAAAATATAAATCCCAAGGTACCAAAAGAGAGATTTCAGAAGGCAACAAAAGATGAAAGCACATTTAAACTGTATTGCCACTATAATTCCTATGCACTTTTACTGAATGAAACTCAATGCAATTTGTCTTTTTTTTTGATAACTCTAAAATGTGGATTTCATGTACACTTGGTTGAAAAGTAAAAGCAGAATATCATGAAGTGAGGCTAGAAGACCAATAGTTAGCCTATCTTCTGTTTGTATTGAGGGTTAAAATCCATGACCTACAATTCATTTTCATGTAACCAAACAACAAACACTTCCACTGTATAACATAACCACAGATATGCAACTGTCTTCGTGGGTTTCAAACTGGAATCATATTTGTTTTTCTTTGGCAGAAAGCATTAGGAATTTCTCATTTTCTCTAGAGCTGTTTGGCCTAAATTAAAAGGATTTTTTGGATTCACTGTCATCATAAAAGTGCTTTATTTACATTTAAATTTCCAGCCCCTCCATGGAGAATGCTACTGAACATTTCATTGCCTTTCATTCATTCTATTTTCACTGGAAAAGTGCACACTGCTGGTTTTTCTTCTCTGTGACTGGAATCGAAAAAGGACACTTTTTAGTGATTTATCTATTTTCTTTACAGATTTGTTGAACAACTTTTATCTAATGGGTCAGTCAGCATTTTCTGTTCCTGGTATTGTGTGGGTTCCTCCTCACGTGCACATGACTGACTTCACAGGTCTTATGGCACTGCATCCTCACTGAAATACTAAGAGCAGAAAAAAATTCTAATTTCAGCACGGGAATTATTCATTAACATCCTGTGGCTCCTTTGTTAAAACCAACTTGCTTCTCCTTTGTCACAACAGTACTTACTTGAAGGGGTCAGAAACACCAGTGAAACACGGTAGCAAACTGCATGTACTACCATAAATACTTTTGGTGACATGGCTGCAAATTTTGACTAGGAAAAAAAATAGCAGATTAAATTACTCAAAACACTTTTAATGGAATAAAATTCCATTTACTTCCACTTTTTCTGAAGAAAGGAACAGAAAATGCTAAGCTTATGGTGAAATGGAGAAACCTGGTCATTTTCATTGGGTTTTTTTCAAGATGAAGGATGAAAAGGGTCACTCATTTCACACTGCTACCTCTTGAACTTCTCAAAAATAAAACAAATGTGGCTGCAGTCCAAGAAGCTCAAGCAGTCATCCAAGAAACTGACAGTATCTTTCAGGAATGAAAAATGACTGTCAGCATGAGAGACAGTTCTTAGTTTGCCTGTCATTATTTACTTCTAAGGTCTGACTAGTTTGGGGAGATGTCAAGGGAGCAGCTGTCAGATTGAAGGCAACAGAATTGGGAAAGCAACCTAAACTTATATTTGAATCTTGATTGATCGTAACCTGCACTATGCAATCAAATAAGTACAATAAGGAGACNTGGGATTTTAAAGTGATGGTTAATTCAAATACATATAATTCAAATACACAAATTGCACATATCAAGAATTTTGTATTCCTAAAATAAGTCTGGCATATCAGATTTTTTTTTTTTTGAACATACACAAAATACACGCAGACTTTTTAAAAGAGAAGATCTTTAGAGCTATGATATAACTGTTGAATGATGTTTTGGTTTTCAGCACTATAATCTTGAAGCATTTATATTTGACAACTTTTCGTGCCACTGAAGAAATTTATGTAAAGTAGAATTATTCATTTGCAAACATCATGATTTTTTTCTCATTGCATTAGCAAAACATAAACACTTCAAAGATGAAGTGAAAATGCCTTCTGAAATTAAGTGTCAATATGCCAAAGCTTTGCAAAAAGAAAAGCTAAATTAAGAAATTTTAAAAAAAGAAATTATAAAAGTATGCATCACTATTTACCTTTTCCTGTGTCTTACAATCTACCACTATTCTAATTGCTACTTTTTGTTGCACTAGGCCTCTCTCTCTTTCTAAAGGAATATACATCCCTTTCTTTTTCTTGTTTCACAAGAATATATGCCGGCTACATTACCAGAATGTCAGACAATTTTTTACCTTTATAAATTCACAATGTAAAGGTGATGCATATTTATTGAAAGACTGCAAATGTTACTAACTATGTCCAAAGATAATAGGNTGAAGGATGAAAAGGGTCACTCATTTCACACTGCTACCTCTTGAACTTCTCAAAAATAAAACAAATGTGGCTGCAGTCCAAGAAGCTCAAGCAGTCATCCAAGAAACTGACAGTATCTTTCAGGAATGAAAAATGACTGACAGCATGAGAGACAGTTCTTAGTTTGCCTGTCATTATTTACTTCTAAGGTCTGACTAGTTTGGGGAGATGTCAAGGGAGCAGCTGTCAGATTGAAGGCAACAGAATTGGGAAAGCAACCTAAACTTATATTTGAATCTTGATTGATCGTAACCTGCACTATGCAATCAAATAAGTACAATAAGGAGACAAAAAAAAAAAGAAGCAGTTGTGCTCTCTCAGTTAAAATATTTGCAGTACTATAAACTAATAGTTTAATTTATAGTTGTTTGGAAATAGTCCACAGAAATGAAATCTCACTGGAAAATAATGATTTGCTGAATTCCAAGTCTCTTAAAGTATATAACAAACAATAAAAAAAACTTACTTATATTCATAACTGGTTTGGTTTTTTGCACTTTTTGCCAAAGAGGAACAAAGCTCGAGAATAACTTGAAACATACTTATCAAATTTCATTCCTCTCTACAATTCTTCATCTCAAAATATTTAATAAGTTATCAGTAAGTATAGCATTCATTTTTAAAGCTGAGGAAAGTAAGGGACTAGTGTAACAAATACCACAAACCCACCAACAAAATCCACTGGTGAGATGAGAAAGTGTTAAGCTTTTGTAGCTCACAGCCTAGGAGTGGACTATGCCTTTTATTCAGATTGTTTGTGCCTGAGCTATCAGTTAATGATGTATCACTTCCTTCTGAGTGCAGCTGAATTCAGTTTATCAACTTAGCTGATTTCTGCCATCNAAATTTTAAAAAAAGAAATTATAAAAGTATGCATCACTATTTACCTTTTCCTGTGTCTTACAATCTACCACTATTCTAATTGCTACTTTTTGTTGCACTAGGCCTCTCTCTCTTTCTAAAGGAATATACATCCCTTTCTTTTTCTTGTTTCACAAGAATATATGCCGGCTACATTACCAGAATGTCAGACAATTTTTTACCTTTATAAATTCACAATGTAAAGGTGATGCATATTTATTGAAAGACTGCAAATGTTACTAACTATGTCCAAAGATAATAGGTCGATTATTCACAAAATTTGTTAACAAATTGCTGTTACATATAGTAAGTTGTGCTGGTTTTGGCTGGGGTAGAGTCAATTTTCTAGTAGCATGTTCAGATAGTATGGGACTGGTTTAGATTTCTACAACAAAAGTATAGCTTGTTATTACCAGAACCAGCTTCTTATTGCCAGAATTATTCTGAGCTTTCACGTTTTCACTACAATAAGCCAGTAGCCACTAGTTTTCAGCTCCTTCTGAAATAATTTTTGGAATCAC
Source organism: Mystacornis crossleyi (assembly GCA_013400655.1). Taxonomy (NCBI): domain Eukaryota; kingdom Metazoa; phylum Chordata; class Aves; order Passeriformes; family Timaliidae; genus Mystacornis; species Mystacornis crossleyi. Next base: position 31,968 of record VYZQ01026268.1, on the reverse strand, counting down.
AAAGTATATATAAACATTGAACAGTTTATCCTATCAGTAGAAAAGCAGTATTGTTGTTTTCACTTAGTTTCTACAGGAGGTTTTGGTGTAATTTTGAAGGTTCACCTACAACTCACCTGTAACAGATTAACACTTGCTTAAAAGTACCAAACAAGGAAAAGAAATATTTAATGTTCAGCCAGTTTATCAATGAAACAACTAACAAACAGCAGCTCTCAGTATTGTTCTAGCCATTACTGTCATCTCTTATCAGATTAGTCTTGGTAGCATAATCAACATTAAAGCAAGTAATTCATCTGGCAAATGCATCAGGATAAATCACTTGGAATGTATCAGAAATGAAAAATGATCTCAGAAAATCTAGCTGAATGTTCCCAGAGATTAAAATTTATTAGAAAACATCCTAAATCTTAGGCATTAACGCTGATGTTATACTTCCTGTGTGTTTCAGGCTCCAGTTTAAAAGGAATCATGCCTATCACTGTAAGCTTTCAAAAGACAACGCAATAACAAATGAGGAGCTACTTTATTTTTGTTTTTTCTTCCCTTAAGACCTTAAGAATGCAAAACATAGCACGTACCCAGTTCACCAGGGGGACTGGGAACAATCTTTCTTCCCAAAATCTTTCAGCCAGTCAAAAAACCATACTATGATGAAACTGTTCTCTTCTATATTTATTTATTTATTCTGCTTAATTTTACAATGAAACAACTCTGATTTGCCGACGGTATCTAGTTTTTACTTTTCCTGCGTTCAGATCACGTTGCCTTAATCTCTGTGATCATTCTGTGAGGCTTTGACTGACATTACCCCTTTTCATTTTACTCTCCTTGACCTAAAAAGTAACATTATTGACATTTGCTAGAACGTCTGTATTCAGTAAAATAGTTGTTCTTATTTGATCAGAAGTTACATACAAGGCAGCACAGGAGAAAAGTTCTCAAGAAAGAAGAATTAAATTTTATGGATTTTTTCCTACAGTAGCAAACAAGCTTTACTTACACCTGTCCTGTGAAAAATCAGGGTCCCCTTCAGGAGCCTCTGTCTGAGAAACAAAAGTTCTCCTAAGGGTAGGGCTCTGGAGCTCAGCAAGTCTTACCAGGGAAGAAACTCTACTGTCAGCTCTTCCTTCAGTTTTTCAATTCAAAAGTAGTAGTATCCCTCTTGGTAAAAACAAAACACAAGGAAATCTGAAAAGCATTTTTCATACGCTATTTCTTCAGAGCCAGATAACATATTCTACAAAAAGTCTTTGTTACTATTTTCTTTCTTGCTGTATTCTTGAAGCTTTCATTTGAAGTTTTATTTCTGCAATCTTCCATAAGCATTATTTCTATAAGTTTATTTTTTGGTGAAGGTTCTCAACACACATCCAGATCCAAAAATTCAAGAGATAGGACAGTCTAATCTATTAGTACATATAATGATCCTACTATTCCTGTAGGATTTCATCCACGAATTTGCCAATTTGTCAGTATATTGACAGATAGAAATTGTTGCCCTTAAATATATTTAATTGTATCCATCATCCCATTCATCAGGTTTCTTTGAATCTTTCTGTATATGTGGCAGACTTCTCTGGGTTTGCAGCCTCTTACTTCAACTTTGACTTTCTATATGTACTGCTTTTTCCTTTTTTTAACCTAGGAAAGAACGTCTGTGTCTCAGTCCACTAAGTAACCTTGGTGCAGTATATTAAAGCAGGTATGAAGATTTCCTTTAATAAAGGAATATTATACATATGATTGATGATGCATGTCTCATCCTGTGCTGTATACAAGCAAATGCTTGGGGCAGTTTTCTGCCAGCAGAAGTCAAAATATTTGGGGAATGGAATCCCCAATACAGAATCAGGGTGTTCCATCTGCAGTCCTTCCTTGCCTTAAACCACCACCTAACTCTAAAAGAATTGCCAGCTGTGAGCTNACGGGGGTCACCTCTTCAATGATCATCTGGGAAGTATTACACAAAACAGGAATAATTGTCAGTAAAGATAGGGAGCTAACACTCTATACAGCATGTCTATTTGTTCTGTAAAGCTTAAATATTTTTCAGGAATGTGCTGTTGGGTTTTGTTTTCTAAAGAGGGTAAATATAGCACAGATGTAAAAATCAATTACCCTGTTTAAACAGAGCAAAAGTGTACAAAGGTTGCTTTCCATTAGTGAAAACACAACACATACTATGAACAGAGGTGAAGATAAACAGATTTCATTCTGGATAACTATATCTCCATATATCTTGTACATATATGTATAATACATCTCCATCATCACTGTATCAACAGAATTTTATCTTTCTGAGTGGTCTACCACCACTTAGTGTCACTGGATAGACTTTTTCAGTCCATTTTATATGTCTGATGGGCCTTCTGGCTATATGTATCAGAAAGAGAGACTTTTGGACTTTGTTGGCCATTCAGACAACTGCTTATGAAGATGAAAGAGAATTGAAAAAAGGAATGTTCAGAATACCATGAGAGAATTTCTATGAGATGGAGGAAGAGTTAATGACATTGAAATTGAGTCAGTATGGTACCAAAGCTGCTTTGTATTGTTCTTTAAAGTAGCTTTAGAGCCTAGGAGGACAGTAAAAAATGGAAAATAGAAGGCATAACAGAAGAATTACAAAAAATATGACTCTGTCTCACCCTGAATGACATCCTTCTATATCTGTCCTCCTTTTGCTGCTGATTCATAACATGCACTGAGGAGTAACAAATATACATTTGCTGTGGCTTGGCAGATAGGGCACAGAAAGTGCAGGAAGTCAGTTTGCTGCTCATATTTCTGGTCTCTTTTCCATGTCTCTAGCTAAAAGCTTCCATGGAAGCTTGAAAAGTAGCTCAAAATGGACTAATACAGTGAAAGGGAAACAAAAGATGTTTCCTTTTGTATTTTCTATTTTTTTTTGTATAGGAAATATAAATTAAATATTCACCATTTTTATGCCAATATTTTTACCAATTGTTTTACTAAGGTATTAGCACTAAAAGACATATAAAGTAATTGGAGCATGAAACATGGGCATTTATCCAAGTTAACAGCATTTGAAACAGAAAATCATCTAAGTACTTTCTAGTAGAGCTGCCAGAAATATGAAGCTTGTGTAAAATCCCATCATTTGATAAGTGATAACTTTGTCTCATAGGACAGGAGCAGAACTATTACCTTAGGAAAAATCACAGCATACTCAAACAGATTTCTTTGGCACCCATTTTTCTGAAGTTATTTAAATTTTTGAACTTTTTTTTCCCCCTCAAATCAAACCACCCAAAACTCACAGAAACACAGTTGTCTCAAGCAGCAAAAAAAACCAAGGGAGGGATATAAGAATATCTAATANCTAGGAAAGAACGTCTGTGTCTCAGTCCACTAAGTAACCTTGGTGCAGTATATTAAAGCAGGTATGAAGATTTCCTTTAATAAAGGAATATTATACATATGATTGATGATGCATGTCTCATCCTGTGCTGTATACAAGCAAATGCTTGGGGCAGTTTTCTGCCAGCAGAAGTCAAAATATTTGGGGAATGGAATCCCCAATACAGAATCAGGGTGTTCCATCTGCAGTCCTTCCTTGCCTTAAACCACCACCTAACTCTAAAAGAATTGCCAGCTGTGAGCTGATCAATCATAGAATCATTTACATTGGAAAACTCCAACTGCAACAAGACCAACAAGCCACATTTACACTCAACAAATACTGATTCTGATTATAGGGAAGCACACGTAGTCTATTACATGTTCTAAAGAAACATGTGAATGCTTTTAAAGGTGTTTTGGGGGGTTTTATTCGATGTAAAGGAATTACTTTTTGTGTTTTAGCAGCAAAAGAATGCACAGAACAAAACAGCAAAAGATAAATCCTATAATGCTATCATGAAAAGAAGCATAATAGCTTCTTTGGATAATATCAAGCATCTGATAGTGTTTAACAAATAATGATCTGTTGCAGTGGGGTGGCTGCAACCTTCCCTGCGAGACAGCCTTGGCCCGTGGAAGAATCAAGGAGACGATATTTGATAGAAGTTTTNTTTGCTGCTGATTCATAACATGCACTGAGGAGTAACAAATATACATTTGCTGTGGCTTGGCAGATAGGGCACAGAAAGTGCAGGAAGTCAGTTTGCTGCTCATATTTCTGGTCTCTTTTCCATGTCTCTAGCTAAAAGCTTCCATGGAAGCTTGAAAAGTAGCTCAAAATGGACTAATACAGTGAAAGGGAAACAAAAGATGTTTCCTTTTGTATTTTCTATTTTTTTTTGTATAGGAAATATAAATTAAATATTCACCATTTTTATGCCAATATTTTTACCAATTGTTTTACTAAGGTATTAGCACTAAAAGACATATAAAGTAATTGGAGCATGAAACATGGGCATTTATCCAAGTTAACAGCATTTGAAACAGAAAATCATCTAAGTACTTTCTAGTAGAGCTGCCAGAAATATGAAGCTTGTGTAAAATCCCATCATTTGATAAGTGATAACTTTGTCTCATAGGACAGGAGCAGAACTATTACCTTAGGAAAAATCACAGCATACTCAAACAGATTTCTTTGGCACCCATTTTTCTGAAGTTATTTAAATTTTTGAACTTTTTTTTCCCCCTCAAATCAAACCACCCAAAACTCACAGAAACACAGTTGTCTCAAGCAGCAAAAAAAACCAAGGGAGGGATATAAGAATATCTAATAGCTAGCATCTAGGATTATACCTGCATTCAGATGTCTAGGTCCCATAATTCAGTCTGGACAGTAGAACAGACTACTCTATATCTCCAGAACTGTTATAATAATACTTTTGTTCAGCTCTTTCACTTAATGCAGCTCTCCACTCCCAAAAGTGTGTCCTTACCAACTAGGTCCTAAAATGTAAAAATGTAGTCTGACCTTGCATTATTATTGACTCACTCAAAGCTCACAGGCTGATTGCAAAGGGCGGCTGCAGACCCTTACAGCAAGTGTTACCAAGGTTTAGTACTCTGGGCTCAGCCAAGGAGCTCTCCAAGAATTATACCCTCAGAGCCTTGAGACAGCTTGTGGAAGCTCTCTCGTTCTGTTGTTGAGACATTTTGACCGCGTTCTGGAGAACAGGAGTGATCCATTTTCAGGTTCATGATGTGCAACAGCAGGAACATTTAAAGCCACTCTGCTTCTCTGATTAATCTCAGATGTGTTTAAGGTGACAGTAGCTGTATTTTTCACATTGCCTGATAGCATTCAAAGATTACTCTAGCCACAGGTAGCCCCTTAAGATCTGCAGCATATCAAGCAGAAAACAATGCAGAGTTTAATGTGACCTAAGCCAGCAACAGAACTGGGGTGACTGTTTAATAAAATGCCTGCTTAATAAAACAATTCATACAACTTAATTCTTTTGTGCTGATCACCTTGTGAAATTTCAGGTACTTCCTATTTTAATGCACCTTTGCCTTTCTCTTGTAGTGTATTTACACTATGTATTTATGGAGATAAGTGCAAGAAGATAAGCTAGAGAAATATGTGCTTTATATAACAATTATTCGTAATCATTATTGGTACTGGTATTCACCAGCCAACTGTTGGTGATTTACCACGTATTTTTAGCTACATCACCTAGTAAAGAAAACTTCTTCACCAGAATTTATTTTACTATTTCAAATGATGTTAAGTAACCGATATTTCTCATAACGCGCATTTCACTAGCTCTTATTTTCCTCTCCTACTATCCTCATTACAGCAGCAGTCAATGTAAAGAAAGCATGTGGCTCCTTCAGGTAGAAGTTTGTGGTCATACCCATACTATAATTAACAGCATTGTTTTCTCAAATCAAAAGGCATGTTGCCTTAAAAGAAATAGAATATGCACAAACCACCAGAATGAATGAGAATGAATTAATAGAGACATTTTTGATTGCAAACAGTACCTATCTTCCAAAAGAACAAAATAGAATTAAGTAGCACACAGGAGTGAGTGACTATGTATGTGGTAGATAAGATATTGGTAAATTAATATTCCATAACTCTGAATAGATTTGGAATTGAATTTAGTGAAGAAATTAGCTTAGTTTTATTTTAGCCAAACAGCATTATCCAAACTTAATCACTCTTTCCCAATGCTTGAAGTACTTCCACTTACAGAAGTGACAATGCTCTAACAAAACTGGCAATGAATACCAGAACTCAAGTGATATATCTTCTCTATGACATTGATATTTAGATTATTTAGACAGACATAGAGATAAATCACAGCCTGACATCTTATCTTTGAGGGAAGCAGACCTGCTAGAAAAACAAGTGTGAATAGCAAGTGTAAAACTACACTACCATATATTAACCTACATTTTTTTTAGGAGGAAAATGTTAGGAATATTTACTATGGCCACAACATAAATGCATACGAAGAGCTGGAATTAATTTTCAGGCATAATGCAGTTTCCAGAAGAAAAAAACAGAGTTGAAATTCTTAGTATCCATTTTTCACACCACAGATACAGCTTAACCATACCAATTCTGCCCCTTTGCTCAACGAACAACAAATGCAGGATATACTTCATAAGAATCTCAACAGTATCCAGATTGTTTTTAATAAAGCAGTTTGGAACACTTATGAAACAGAATTGCAACAGACACAAGGACAAGACTTGGTCTTCAACAAAGACAAGGACTGTCAGGATGCCAGTAAAACAGCAGCAACAAAGAAGCACCCAACAGCTGTTTTGATTGCAGTACCTCAAAACTAGGGAATTTCAAACACCACTTTTTAGTACTGGGGAGAAGTTCAACTCTTACACCTCTTCGGTGTACAAAGTTCAAAGTACTGTAAGACTTCTATCAAATTTTTCCTTCAAAACAAGATTATTTCATCACACATCTGGTCTTGGCATGCACCTCGCTTCCGAACCCAGCTGCAACCTTCCAGCTAACATGTGGTGCACTGGCAGCTGCTCCCTGTGTTAGGGCCAAGCTGCCAGCTGTGTGACAGCAGCCCTGCACCTCTGCAGCAGCCAGGGTAAATAACTCTGGAAATAAGGGAAAACTCTCTAGCAAAGCAGCATCCCTGAGTGCACTAAGGAAACTTCTCTCAGTTCGACAGAAAAAGAATCCATAACAAGTGTATACAAAACCGTAGTATTTTCCTGTTTTTCGGTCACCTAGGAGAGCTTTCAGTTCTCTGGCCTAAAAGATCACAGGACGGTATAACAGAGAGGGTTGAGAGCTAAATAGTCCTTCAAGCTTTTCTGCAAAACCAAGAACACTCCAATTTGGGCAAATTCAAATCTAGAATTGTTCTGGCATTTTAAAGGACAGTCATGGAGAATAACAGTGGATAACGTATTTGTTTTATTTTTTCATCTCGGAAGCTGTTTATATGTAAATATATCAAGGCTCTAAGGACACTAGGGGGGAATAAAAAGCATTTGTCAACATTTAGGGTATAACTTAAGAAGATTCAGCTAACTGATCGGTATCAACTATGCCGCATCTACTAGAAATATTTTAAATGTCAAGACCATAAACTGATGCTGCACAGGACATAATCTTATTCTGTTCCAAAGGGACTTTCAAACTGGTGACAAAACAAATTTTGTAGTAATTTCACTGCCAGCCAGATCTGTAGTCTGATAACTGAAAACCTACAAGTGAGTCAATAGAGCTTTCATTTTTGGGAATAAGATTGTATTTAATATATGATACATGGTATAACTAACACTCAGTGTACTAAGTTGCTGAGGATGACAGTAGCTAAGAAACGTAAATATGTTTAATTAATAGAAATAAAGTAAATGCAATGTCAACACATAAACAACTGTGTTTAATATACATAAATGTTTATGAAAACTAGATTGAACTGCATGTGGTTTAGATGTACCTTAATCAAAGCCTTCTTTTTATTCTTTCACTTTCTGCCCTGGGCGTGTGGAAGCGGCTCAGACACCTAATAATATTAGCTACACTTTCTCGCAGACATTAATGCTTGAAACATTTCAAATCAATTTTTTATAAGCCCAGTACATCAGCAGTCTGAGAAAGACTGAAAAAATGATGACTGGCTCAAAACAACTAAGGTGCATGTGGGAGAGGGCAGACCAAGGTCAGCGAAGGTGGAAGTGCATGCTCTGCCCCACAGCCCATCCCCTTTGCAGCCTCTAGTGCAGCTGTCAGTCACTGGCACACTGGAAGCAATGTCCCACCCCTGCCCTGGAGCCCCAGTATAGCCCCAGAGTGGCGGCTAGAGCAGAAGCCCCACCTGAGGGAGGGTGGTCACAGGAGGCCAGAGCAGATAAAAACCATTGCACAAAGACGCACCTGATCATGTCCCTTATTACTGGGGCTTTGGAGGAAGCATTTTCCTGATTTTTCCATCGTAGCCTGGCCTATGTGTGATTTGACCAGAAAAAAGAGCTATCTGGGACAGGACACTGGTCCATGAGGAGGCCCTAAATCTGTTGGGTCTTGAGTCAGGAATATATCAAGCTCTTGGCCCCATTCATCCAGAGGACCCTTTGCAGGCTGAGTGGGGTTTTGCTATCCACGGGCTGTCAATTCATGTGTGGCAGCACGGACCAGAGGATCCCACTTGTCCAATCCAATTTCACTCAAGCAGCTTTAAGGATGCTGAAAAGCAAGACTCTCTATGGGAAAAGGGTTTGTTTGTAGTGAAATCAGCCCTACAGGAAGCAGCAAGATTGTAAGACAGCAGCAATAACTGAGAGACCCCCTTTAAGGTCCTTAAGACAAGAATTTTGGGTGCAACACCCGCTCTCAGGGTGGCACAAAGGGAGGGTGTCAGGAGGTGGTATGCACTGATAGAGTGTTATAGTCACATTCCCAGAGGGGAGTTGTTTCCTCTCCCCACCTCAAAAGAGTGTTTTTAAAAGGGGTTATAAGGTAGCTAGGAATTGCTAGACTAAAACCAGCAGAAGAAACTAAGAAATGTTACTAAATTAGCAGTAATTTCTCAACATATTTGACAGTAAGTCTTTTGTTCTTCAAGCTGGCACTAGAAACCAAAAAGATAATTACAGTAGCCGATCAAAAGCGTTTTCATGTATCAGTGTCTTTTTCTGTATCACAAAAAAATGTCTGCTAGAATGTAGCTGCATAAAGATGTACAGCTGAGACTATAACAGCAGCCTCACCTATATGAGTTCTGCTATGCAGAATGCACACAGAAATATTTGCTTGGGTGCACACACTACAAATTCCTGACCTTCAGACAGTAATTGAAACTGATAAAACATCAAAGATTTATAACTACGTGAAAAACCAGCACTTTTACCCAAAGGAAAAAGTTAACCTCAGGCCTTCAACCCTCCAAATTAATAACCAGTCCTTAGAACTTAAGGTCTTTATTAGGTCTTCAAATTTAGTCTTCTTACTGTACCTTCTACATTTGCTTAAATAGGAAGAATTATTTAATTCCTAACAAACTTGGACCAAAAATAAAAGAACAACATTGTGCACATTTACAAGTAAGCAACAATACATTAGCAGCAAGGAAACATATTATTATTACAAAGTGCATGCCTGAAATTACAAGGCTTCAAAAGCATTTTTTATTTCAAATCAGTTTTTAAAGACTGTGATTTGTCTAACATGTTATTAGGACCTCTTCAGATGAAAGGAGAAAAATGGATTAATAACAAAGAGCATACTGATTGAAATCTAATTTCTATTATCACAGCTAAATGATGTTTTGCATGCAATCTGAAGCTGTGTATTTTGTGATACACAGTCCCCTAACACAATGTCACTCATTTCTCTGTTCTTACTTAGAGCCATTTTCTGTTGAATTGAAAATAACAGTGCCTCAAGTAACTACACAGTATAAAATCCTTCCAGTTAGAAGCCAAGTCTCTAACCAGAGAGAAGAATTAAATCAATCATTCCCAGTGTTTTCAGCTGAAAAATAATATCCACAAAAAAATCCTTTAAAATAATGTGTACCTGGATTATTATCAGCACTACTCAGATGATTAATTTTTCATCCCCAAATCACACAGCAATAAAACTCCTAAAAGAATTTCTATTCCATGAAAGAATACTTTGTAAAAACACAGAACAAACTGAATCAGGAAAATCTCTAGCAAATGAAAGAAGTTAAAGACAGTACAGAAACAAAAGAAACATATCATGAGATGCCCCAGGTTCACAGATCGACAATGTACTGTCAAGTATTCAAAAATTCCATATGCTGATCCAGAGGGTGGGAGTTAATTTAACCCCAGAAGTGAAGCCCCATGAGCCAGACAAGCCTTTTCAAAGCACAGAGAGCTCCACCTCTAACCCCAAACGCATCTTCCAAGGTTCCAGCACCAAAACACCCCAGCTAGGAGCCCCATTTCTACCTTCCAGGCTTTGTGGCAGACAGTTTCTGTAAGAGAACCATGTTTAATTAGCTTCTATTGGAAAAAACACTGTTATTCCTAAAAGTTATCAGGGAGCCAGTTGGGATGAAAGACTGAGGACACACATTTTAGTTTCCACTAATCTGCATTTTCTGATCTGAAAAAAAATGCATGCAAAATGCAGATCAGTTCTCACTAGTACTGACACCACCCTGTGGCTGGCAGAATACCTTTGATTGCTGAATGTGCTGAAAATCAAACATCTGCAGCACGTGTGTTATCTTGTTAGCTGCTAGACTGAGGGATGTGTAAATAAATCAGTACTGTGTGCAGCACAACTTTTGCTAAGCTTTTCCAACAACAAGGACTAGGAGTCTCTTCTAAAAAGCAGGGAGAAGAACTGGGCATCATAATATTTTAAGGGCTGTAATAGTAGAAAATATACATGATGGGATGCCACATATGGAAAGCTGAGGCTTCCTGATCAGCTACAGCCAATAGCTACACAGTCATTTTAGGCCAACTGCAACCTAACTTTCAGTCTGGACAATAAAATGGTACTAAGACATTTAATTTTTTATTTCAAATTGATGGCTTCTATCACAAAATCTAATGAGGATATCAAATAAAAGAATTCATCTTCACAATGCAATAATGGAAAAATTATTTTCTTTCCCTAACAATGAAAAACTTGATCTTAAATCCTCTGATCATGCCACTGAAAGTATTTACGAGCCAGAAAAAAACTATCTAGATGT
>VYZQ01026268.1:5378-15937 GCA_013400655.1 Mystacornis crossleyi | reverse complement strand
TGTTTGTTTTACAGCTGCGGCACAGGGGACAGTCGGTGAAGGCTGCTTACAGGAAGTGCATTGAGTAGCACTTTGAGCTTCAAGGAGTGGTACAGAGCTTGTAGGAAATTACTCCACTTATTGCAAGAAGTGCTGTGGCTGCAGGAACCTTCACGACATCAGGTGACGTTGCTTTTGGGGTTTCACAGCTGCACTACATCTCACAACTAAATTACAAAGACTTTGGAATTTTTCTTTTGCAACACCACTAGAGAGACTTACTCTTTCCTAGTACAACCTCCTGCCTTCTTTCCTTCATAAAAGAAATGCATTGAACAATGCCAAGTAATGGTCAGACAAGGCATTATTGTAATCAACGTATTTTCACAATTTATTAACATTACGAAAAAATGCAGAATTTTTCAGAACCCAGAACAAGGCCGAGACCTCCCAGGAAGAGAGAAGAGAGAAGAAAGAAGAAATATGTTGTAGGCATTAGATTAGCTAATGTTTTTTCTGTTTTAGTCAAATGCTTTACAGTTCTATTTTGAACATTATTCCTGTATTTACCATATAGCGCAGGATCAAATCTCTGGAGGTGAAAAGAAGACACAGAAAGAAAATTCTGCTTCATTTATGGCAGTTCATGCATTACTGGGGAGAAGGAATCCACAGAGAATCAGGCACGGTATTTGTGAATCTTGGTCACTCACAGAACTGAGCCGTTTGGAATCAAAGGATTTTGAGGTGTCCTTATAAGGAGCACTCAAAATTTACAGGTGAGTACATGCAAGACTCATTTCATTTCCCGTATCTCCCTTGTGAACTTTGCCACGTTATTTCATCTTCAAATTTAGTGAGGGAAAAGTAAAAGTTTCTTGAGATTATGGATGGAAAAGAAGTACATAGCTCACGAAGAATAAGGTCAGAGCATAAGTTTAAACAGGCTTTACATGCTTTGAGGCCTGAAATTGAAGCTCTGAATGAAAAGAAGCTAAAGCCAGACTGGTTGCTGTATTTTTACACTCTCAAAAATAAGTGGAAAGGAGACCATATCAGTTAAAACAGAACTAAGAAAACAATTCATATTACATTCAATTCTGAGACTGTCTCATAATTAAAATGTAGGATGTTACTTAACCTTCTTTATTGTGTTTATAAACATGTAATCCAGTTCCTGGCAATTTCTTAGCATTTTGTCAGTGTGGCAAGGTGCTCCTTTTCCAACAGGTGTTCAAACATGGATTGCCTGCTTAAAATCAAAATGCTTGCATGAAGCTACAAACATCATCAGAACAGCAGGCAACCTAAAGGCAGTCCAGAGAATGCCATGGGAACCCTATGTCATTCACATAAATTTGATGGAGTATTTAAAAAAAACAGAAACTAAATGCAGGAACTTCAATAAAGTAATAATGAACTGTCCGTCATAATAAAAAACAGAAATCGTAAGAGAAACAGCCGGTCATAACACTGATTTTTGACCAGACCTCATGGAGTGGTGGTTCCCATGTGACTATTGCTAAACACATGGTTAAGAAAAATACAGAACATTTTAGAAAGTTCCTTCCAGTTGCTGAGACAGATGCTTCTCAATATAATCCCTAAAAGGCTCTGACATTCATGAAAACAATTAGCAAACAGCAATTATGTTCTATTATACAATTATTTGCAGCCATTTGACTTGTTTATACTCATGCCCCTGCCTGTACATATGATAATTATTTTCATAACAGAACATAGACATTTGCTAAAGTAAAATTTTTCCTAAGATATTATTGAAATTTTACTTATAATCACTGCTTTTAAACAGAACTAAAATCTTATGTTCTGTTCAGAATAGAAATGGTCTTATGACTAGGCATAAGAGCTTTCTGTATCGGTTATGTAAAAAGAACCAGAGGAAAGGCACACTGTTGTACCGAAACAGGAATCCTAGTTGGATTCCCAAAGCAGAGAGAGCTTACACATGAGAATAAATGCTTTCTGAAAATTTTCATATTTATTTTTAGATGTTGATTTGCCTTCATTTAAATATTCCCTTAGTCTTTTTATTTTTAATTGGTATTACCCAAATTATACGTCATTTTTGAGGGTGTTCTAAATCAGTATCGTCAGGAAAGAAATTAGTCACTATGAATAAATCCAAAAGCAAATATTAGAATATGTACTGATGTAATTTGAAAATCACATGGAAAATATAAAGAATTTAAGTGCCACCAACCACCTCCTATAATACAAAGTTCAAAATCTTCAGTGGCATTGACTAGTTGTACAACCTTTCAATAGAAAAATAAAACTATGGAGATAATTGAAACTAATCAAAATTTAACAAGTGTTAGCTACAAGCTTGAAAGTATTTGTGAATTTTCTATAGATGAACTGTTATGAACACGACAAATTCATATTAATAATATTATCACTAGGAAATTAGCAACTTGGTAATCAAAAATGAGTTCACATTTTTTGACCTACATACTAAAAAAGAGCTAATTAGTCATCTGTAGTTTCAGAAAACTACACAGTATTATCAGCAGATTCATTTCAAAACACTGTATAAAACCTTGTAGCACCATGTAAGCAGAATCCTGACTAATCCAGCCAAAGAAATAAAGCAAATAAAATAACACTTATCACCATACTTTTTTCATCGTCTTTTAATGCAGAGTTTAAACAAGAATCAGTTTATTGCTAACTGAAGTTGCAACAGCTGGAGAGCAACTCACACTGTAAGTCTCTGTAAAAGAGCGTGTAAGGAAAGTTTGAAGGATAATCAGAAGAATGGAAACTTATTGCAAGCTAGAGGTCATTCCAAGTGCTAAAAGAAGCAGGAGAGAAGGTATAGAGCTGAAAGTGAAAGAAATAAAGGAAGGAAATTAATTGTAGAATTGAATGAATATTGCTTTTTAAACCCAGTAAGCAGCTGAACACACAAAACTGCCTGCTTACTTTTTGCCCTGCTGTGTGAGAGAGAATTGCAGTGCTAAAACTGTGAAAACTCATGTGTTGAAATAGTTTAATAAGACAAAAAAGAAAAAGGTAGATGCCTTTTCACCCCCTACAAAAATAAATAAAATTAATCCAAGAAAAACAAGCGATTAAAAAATCCAACCAAACTCACTGCTCACCACCAACTGACCAGTGTTCAGCCCATCCCAAGGCAAGAGCAGTCCCTGCAGATCTTCTCCCCCTCACAGTTTTCACTGCTGAGCATGACACACTGTGGGCTGTAACATCCCTTTGGATGGCTGGGCTCAGCTGCCCTGGCTGTGTCCCCTCCCGACTCCTTGTGCAGCCCCAGCCTGCTTGCTGGTGGGGCAGCGGGGGATGAAGAGCAAGTTTTGATTTTGTGAAAGCACTGCCCAACAATAACAAAAACATCCTCGTGATATCAACACTGTTTTCAGCACAAATACACACAAGCTACTCTGAAGAAAATTAATGCTATTCCATCCAAAACGGGTACAAAGGTTTCAGAGGGTAAGACCTAAAAGACCTCAGCACTGAAACAAAAAGCAAGTTAAGAATTGCAATGGACTCTGAAGGTGAACTTCAGGTTGTGTAAGGCTAGAGATCAGAGAGGATTGGAGACAGATGTGTGAGGTGAATTCAATAAAACAATAAAGGAAATTATTCCAGTATATACCCTGGAGAGATCTACTGGTTATGAAGGGAGTTAGTTACCAATACACTTGGAGAACACCATTTAATATCATTATTTTTATAGAATGCAGCTAATATGTCGGAAAGACACCTTGAATTTTGTTCTGATTTCTGTCCATAATTCTTGCACAGTCTTTTTGCAAATCTTTAAGATACATTTAGAAGTGCTCCCACCCTTCTCTCCTGCTCTGCTACTAAGGCATAATGGTCATTCTCTTTTTGTATTATCTTTTCTGAGTCATGATCTCATGCTGAATAACATAGTCCATTCCCACTTCCACTTAAGATGATGTTAAAGTAGTTTCAGGAACATATCTGTGTGAAATTATAGAGAATTCTATATAAAATGACATTTTCTCAGGTTTGAAACTTCATTTGATTTGAAGCAGGTTGCTCTTGTTGCAGAGAAGTGTAGGCCCTTAGAGCAAGATCTGCTTACAGAAATACTCAATTCTTTGCTGCATTTGCCCTTTCTAAGAAGTAACTTATCATGTCAAAGTAATTTAATGACCATTATTCATATATTTGTTCTCCATTGCTAATATTGACAAATCCTGGCCACCTTTCTCTTTTATGCTTAAACATTCCTATGAAAATATTTATTAACTCTGGTCTCACAGCTGGGATTATGAAATTCCGGGCCAGCTTCCCCCAGACACAGAGAACACCTGAAGGTAAGGGTGAGAGATAACAAGACTGTGTCATGAGTAAGGGAGAATATTTCTCCTGGTTCTCAGTTCCCAGGCAACACCCATCTCAAGAGGAGACCTTGAAGTGATAGAAACACAGACCCAGAAAACTATTTCACATCAATACCTAAGACTCACTTATTTTCTATTTTTCTCTGTCGGTTGAAAGAGCTGAGACAAACTTTCAGACAAATAAGATACTTTCAAAGTACAGATATTAGGCATATTTTGAAAGGGGAAAATGAGATATAGATTCCAGGATTATAATGATGATGATGATTAAATGACAGAACAACTCAAATGAAGGACTCAAATACTACTTATTGCTTAAGGCAGGAAAATAGAAATTAACAAGTATTTTTTTTAATAATTGGTATGAAATTAAAGAAACACTTAAATCAGAAGCTTTTATAGTTATTAGTCTTGATTAATTTCTTATGGTAGGTGATGAGGGGAACCTTGAAAATTAAGTGTATTTGACATTCTGAAAAATTAAAGGAAAAATTAAATCAGTGAAACAGAGCTCCGATCTCCCCATACCCATTGCATTCTTTCCCAAACACCTGAGAGTGGAGAGAGACATTAAGAACACTTTTAGGAAATAATTGTATCTCCCCAGTATATATCAATTTCTCTACCCTATTTCTTTTCCTTTTTACTGCCCCAAGATGACCGACTGGAGCAACACAAGTGAAAATAATAGGAATTCCCAGCATATTTTGAGACTGTAAATTAGCATCAGTTGTGTTTTCTCAGGAATCAGGCATTGAACCAGTACAGGTTTTAATATTGTTTTCTTACAACCGCAGTTGATATGATGACAGTAGCAAATGTCAGGCCGTGAATCTACTAACAATTCAAAAATTGCAGCATAACAACTGAGACAAATGTTCTAAACTCTGCACAGCTTTAAGGTGACAGTACGCTGGTAATGCTCAGTGCCAACACGGCAAGGGTGGGAATTACCTATTCTTAGGAACATTTTCACAGTGACTAACCTCTATTCCTGACAGTAGCAACCTACAAAAGAAAACTGTGATTTCCTAATCCATGCTCAGTCAAACTCCTTGAGCAGAAGTCAGTAAGAAGACCTTGATCAGGAGCATCCTAATTCAAAGCTCAGGTACCATGGCACGGCACAAAGGCTTTAAACACATTTGTGACTAACTTCCCATGCACACTAGAGCTCCAGATGTGCAGTAACCAGTTGGTAAGTACATGGTCAATCCCAACACTTTCATTTCCTACTTCATCCTTAGAGCTAATCTTTCAAAAGCTTACCCACAAGACCAAAGCCCTACTCTTGTCTTTCCCTGATCACTACAAAAGCACTCTCTCTTCCAGTATGAAATCTGAGGATTTTAGGTACTGAGAAGAGCCAGTAAGATGTGCATGGCTGATAGGTGCTGTGTGGTCCCAAGCAGGATAGCTGCACTTTTGCCCATCTGCATGCTGTCAGTCCTGTTCTTACAGACTTCTGGGGCATAGCTGCCAACCCAACCAAGATCAAACCATCAGCTCCTGAGTCTCTGGTTTGGGAAGGCTAGTCTTTTCCTAAGTTCTCCCTATTTATGTGTTGCAGTGGGGTCTCTTGCAACCCTCCTTTGAGACAGCCAGGGCCTATGGAAAGAATCAGGAACAATACTTTTGATAGATGTTCATAGATGTTATTTATTCTCCCAGACACCTCATGGCAGGGGGTTCCTTCACAGACTGTCACAAACTGCCCCAGAATCATGTGAACGCCCACCTAAGGACAGGATTCTCCCACGGGGTACACTGGAGAGTAGTGGACAGTAGTGGACAGGATTTGAGTGCATGTGACCAGGGAGCAGGGAAACCCCGAATGTCCCAGGGGTAGGCTCCCATCCCAGGGCCCATCCCCTCACTGGAGGTGGGGGGAACCCCAGCATTTATGTTCGACTCCAGCTTTCCATCTTTTACTGCCATCTCATTCTGTTGTTTTCCTATATCAATTTTTATCTATTTTTTTTTGTAGATTATAGACAGAATATACGAGTCGCACAGAGAAAATACATTGCATAACAACTATCTCAAGTTTCCAGCATTTTTAATTTCCAAATTCTCATGTTACTCTAAATTTTAGGCCAGAAGACAACACTGGAATCACCTGATCTACTGAGAATGTCATAGGGTGCCTTTGTGGTCAGACTTTTGCTAAGAAAACTTTGTAACAGAATGCATTTCTGTTGAAGGAAAATGCCAAAATTCAGGATCTCATTTATTCCTGCAAAGAAAAAATATTACTTTTATACCTGCATAGTCAGACCTGAAAACAGTGAAGTATGAAAAAAGCTCCTTCATAAAGACATAGAATTTTCAACTTCAGGCAAGCACACAGAAAACTGATGAATGCTTACTCAAACTAACAAAGACTACATTGAGCAGGCATTTAAATATAGCAGTGATCAGAGGAGAGTAACTTCCTCTTCTCCTCCTGCCTGACACGATTTCTTTCAGCAATAGAACGCAAAAAACACTGAAAAGAAAACACTCTCCACAACAGCCAGTGGATGATGGCCACTAGATGCTTTGGAAACAAATAAGAGCCAAATAATGTGCCCACACTTGCAGTAGAAGTGTGTTTATTTTCTTGCACTAGAATCATAATATAAAGAGAGACCAGAAATTTCTAGAAATAGATCTTTGTAAAGTTATAATAGAAGCTTGTGGCAAGTATCAAAGGATTTAATAAGAGACAGAAAACTGCATATTTCGAGACTGATCTAATATTTAATTTCTAAGGGCAAGGGAGACAGCTAAGATCTCTGGGAAAGGGCAGATCATTAACAGCCTTTCTTGAATGTTAGTTTCAAGAACCTTTACCTGACTGCTTTCAAAGTTCTGATGGATGCTGTACTGAAAAAATGACCGGGCAATATTCTGAAGAATCATTATAAATATGCATCATAAATATGCATTAGTCAAAAAGTTTTTGTGATTTGCTAGATAAATATTAAAAATAACTGTAATTTTATATCAAAATACCTCATTCACCAGGATTTCAGCTTAAATCATCATAATAAACTCCTTAAGCAGAATCAAAACAAAAACACCTAAGAGCAAAAATATGTATGTACCTTGTAAAGACAGCTACCCAATGACTGGNTGTTTAGTCAGTACAACTGGGCACAGGAGCAGCAAATGGAGATGTTTCATTTTGGGAGGGATTATTTACATGCTGCAGCACAGCATGTGAAAAAATGGATGGGCTGGATGGCACAGTGGGGAGGTCATTACTCCTGTAAATTGACTGAATTTTTCCAGTATTCAGAGACCCCACATATAAGATGAGTTACACTGCTGGCCTGAGCAATGCAGCAACAGGTAATTCATTACAGAAGATTAGGACATAGATACACAAGGTCAACAGACTAATTCAACTTCTGTGCTTCTATTTTATTTTTTGGTCACTGTTGTCTCTAAGAATATATTTTCCTGTCTGTTGACCAGTGCAGTGTTAGGATAAATATGAAAGTTATGAGAAATTTCAATGTCCTGTAACCTAATAACTCTCACCATTGCCAAGATTGTTCTTGAGTCTACCTAAATTCATCATTTTTTAATTTATTTCTACAAAATACATCAACTGCGTTTTTACTGGAAGCTAGTAACACTAGCCTGTTTGAAGGTCAGGAAAAAAGATTCTTTCAGTTTAATTTTATATGTCCTAGAAACAGTTTCTTAGCCAGCTACAGCGCTGATGGAAATTGGCAATTTTCAGAAAGATGAATTTTCACTTCTGCAGCACTCTGTGAAACACCTTCTAATGTAAAGATTAATTGGAGCAGAAATAGCTCTGACTACACCATTTTAGCTCCTGTCAAAACTATTTTGTCAGAGAATTTGAAAGAATCCCCCCAAAAATGCATATGATTTAGAATTAACATAGACGTATGGGAACAGGATATATTATTAAGAACATTTCTGAACATGCCACATCTCTAAGGGAATCCATAAAAAGGATTTTAAGAACGTAAAAAAGATAAGGGCTTCTCTGAAAATGAAAAGGGGAAAAAAGCCACGGTATGAGAAGCAGGAGAGGAAACGTTTCAAGGATGACGATAAATTTTGATGCTTTGAAGATGTCCTGAACAACAAAGACATGGTATGTGGCATACAGAGAACCAGAGAAGGGAATATCTGGATGAGGGTCAGTTTGCTCTTGGGTCAGCAAAGAAGAGTAGACAGTCACTGTTGAAAACAAAATCTTAATACAAAAACAGAGAAAAAAATCTAAGTAATCTGTTGTGCAGGAGGATGCAGAGTTTGTCAAAGACAACGCAAAAGAAGCTTAATCCAAGAAAGAGAGCAGTAGCTGCTGAAAGTTTTATTTCTTATATACTGAAGAGTGATTATATCACCTCTATGTTGTACACTAAATGCTTAATCTCTACTGTCTAAACCTGTATTTTTCATTCCACAGCACAGGTCCAAGCTATACAATTCGAGGCAATAAATATGCAGAGGGAAAGTTTCTACTTATTTTCCTATAGTTAACATAAATAAATAATTTTATTTTGTTTAAACCTTAGAGATTAAGTAAAAATTGCCCATGAAATTACAGAGCAGAAGCTGCTAAAAATGTATGACATTCAGAGTAGGGGAGAAAAATCAGTTAAGGAAAGAAGTAGTGGAAGAAAACAGCACCTTGTATATCCTGTGTCTGTGGAACACAGTAACACAGTCATTTTTCAGCAAAGAGGTACATTCATTTAAAAACTACAGTTGTGGCACTGAACTGCATTTGCACTCACTCGATATAAGCAGCTCAGCAGATCCACTCGGTGTCTTTCCTGCCTGCTAGGTAATTGCAACAGTGCAGTTATAGAAAGAAAAAAATTCCTTTACTAGCCATTTTTCTGTACAGCTTTAAGACAGGCTGAGTTGTTTCACTAACATGAACATGGTTTTATAACCCCAAGTCATACCACAGGTATGGAGGAGGGAAATAAACTCTAGTAGAGGCTGTCACTCAAGCAACAGCCAATTTCCTTAAATGAGAGTAGACAACTACAGTGTAGATCTGAGATAGATATCACAATGTCAGCCTCCTGAAAACAGAACACAAACAGTATCCAAAAATACACCATTAGCAATTGAACACCAGTACAGGAAATTAATGAGTAAATTCTGTTCAAAGACTGGATTTTTAACTACAGACACTGTTTAAAGGTGAAATACTGTGGCGCATCACAGTGCACAATGATTAAAATGCAAGTCTGATATTCAAAAGACTTTATTCTTGGGTCTAGTATGTATTCACCGTGCACAGTAATTCTCTTTCCTCAAAAGTTGAAGAGAACACTAGAAAGGTTTTTGTTTTGTTATTTTTTTTTTATCACCCAAGGCAATTAGGAACTTCACTGGCTTTTAAAGCAAAATATCCTGAAGTCATATAAGTACATTATGAAATTTAAAAAAGAGAAAAAGAAAAATAAAGAGAAACTTCGTTTTGATGCTTCTAAAACTATTTTTCTAGAAAAATTTAACAAAATTGACTCAATTTTATTCGAATGTCACTTTGTATTTCAAAAGAAAATTGCTCTGCCAAGGGAATGTACGAATAAAGAGAAAGGCTTGATTTGGGAAGGAAATAAACAAAAACCAAAACAAACAAACACCTTCTTTGCGAGTTGTTCAATTCATATTACCTCAGTTTGACTGACTATAAAGCACTTCGTATTACATGAATTTCATGCAAGACAGGAATAAAATTAAATTATTCTCCTGAAGACTCTATAAAGCAATGCAGTAGCCTGCTGAACTCAAAATACTTTTTGCTAAAACTATCATCAGATGTGCTGGAAGTATTGAAGCAGGTGGCTGGAAGTGAACATCTTTAAGGAATGGGCAATCAAACACTGTCCCTGAAATCACAGCAGCTGAAAGAATTTTATCTAAAAGCATGGACCACTTTATCATTACCCACACCACTGCATATTTCAAAATATATTGGAGCAAACTTGAAACACATAGTACAAACTGGAAAAAAAAAAAAAAAAGTTATAAGGACAAAAGTATAAAAGACCAAGTTCAAAAGCAGTTCTGTCTGAAATAATGTGTTGGTCACTTTAACAACTGACATCCCTCAGCTGGAAACTAAGTAACACTGTACCAATGGTGATTTTAGTTCAGCTTTGAAAAACCTTGTCCATTCCGAAAAACCTTGTCCATTCCCATACTATGTTTTCTGGAACAGAACAG
>VYZQ01026266.1:39521-53210 GCA_013400655.1 Mystacornis crossleyi | reverse complement strand
TTTTTTTTTTCCCCCCATTTGAAAAGCTGCCCACTAACCAAATTGAGAGGCATTGTGTACAGTCTGCACTGCAGCTCAGGAGTGCTGAAAACAAACCTGATGCCACTGAAAACACGCAGTGGGACTGATCATAGTTTAGTGGTTATAATTGGGTTTTTTAGCTGTCTGCTGACCCAGCCCCTTTTGGGTTCCACTGATGTGTGAGAACCAGCCAGGTAAGCCTGATGTGCTTGTCATTGTCTGTGCAGGGAGGGGTACAAACCACAGGCATTACATGGTTATCCTGGGTCTAAAGTTCGTTGGCTTTTTGGTGCTGTTACCTACAGGTACATCTTTTGGCTGTGCCTGACTCTCTGGCATCTTTGGTGGTGAGAGTCTTGTGTGATGTCCTTAAAACATTAACCTGTCCTGGTTGTAGCTAAACCATGGACTCCAGAGGGTGCTTGTTGCTCCTTTCTATTTCATTTCCCTTAACTCTGAAATGGGCAGAGGATAAAGATGCTCTTGGGGCCAGGACTTTCGTGTGCCCATTTCGTGTATCAGATCCTGATTCCTTGCAGAAGGCTGGTTGCCTGTCTACCTCCTGTTTGTCAGGTGCTTCAGGATCTGGGAATCCTGGTGTGTGTATTGGATAGAGCGAGTGTTGTAACCGAGGGAGAAATAAAGTTGTTGAAAATTTTGAATCCAGTGAAAGTACCTTTGGCTTCCAGTGCAAAGGGCAAAAGCAACTTACTGTACCCAATTATGATCCTCGAGCTTTCCCATCTTTTCTTGGACAGTTTGGGGTTTTTTCATGTAGGTTATCCAGTCATTTTTGCTGTTGCTTCTGCAAATTCAACACTTGATGTTGCTCTTTCCTGTTGGGTATGGTAGGCAGAATGTCTCTTAAACCCAGGCACACAATTAGTGATGTTAATCAGTAATAGAAGCTTTCTCTTGAGATAGAGCTTAGCAGTTGGTGCAAATCCTCACCAGCTCCTCCAATAATCGTATATGTGAGCACATTCCTGCCTTTGGTTTCCCCGTTGATAGTCATTAGCAGCATGACAACAATGATGCGAATAAAAGCAGAGCCAGTATTTCTTACCCTCTGGCTTCAAGTGCTCCTTGCCTGCTTTCCGTGGCCGTATCACCCATTTAAGACACTGGGAAATCGCTGGTACTGAGTATTGTAAAACCCAAGCAGGCCTGGAAAGAGAAAGCTTCCCTTTCCAAATATATTTGCCATCCATGTCTTGCCTGACCCAGCAAATCTGCAGAGCAGTTCCTCTGGCTGGCTAAAGCCAAATCTCTGGATGTAATTTGGAAGGCAGGTTTGGAAGTACTATAAACTGCTGTGAACACCTGATGCTTTTTCTAAATTATCAGGAGTACTTGGGACCCAGCTGAGTTTTAATTTCAGGACCTCTTAGCTGTAGTTCAGCATTCCTGCTGCACACTTGAGCTGCCTTTGGGAACTTTATGGAAATGCTTGAACATATTAGGTATTGAACATACTAGTCAGGCTCTGGGAACTTTAAAATGCTGCTGCCCTTCCTCCTGCCTCTCCCCTGAAAGCCTCAGAGTTCTCTGCCACCTTTCATTTTCACAAAGCCTGGGCAAGGCAGATAGGCCTCTTGGGCAGCTGGGGGAAATGGAAAGTGCAGGTGTTGTGTTTCAGCACCTTATCTGAAGGCCTTCAGCCAGCCAGGCCTCCCGAGTTCCCTGTGCCTGCCTCTGGGAGCACGGGCTTGGTGTGGTGCTGTGATACACAGGCAGTGCTGGTTGATGTACCTGTAGGGACCATTGCAGACCCCAGGTTTGCCCTAAGAGTCAAGGTGCAATTTTTAAGGAGTTTTTGGCAGCTTTTTTTGTAAGGTCCAGAATACGACTTAATTTGGACGACTCTCTTACCTCGTTCAGCGTTGTTTTGGAAAGAGATTCAAACTATCAGGACTCCACAGACATAAACCGGTGGCTGATAAACTCATTACCTGGAAATTATCTGATGTTATCTCCAAAAGGCTCTATATGAATTTAGCTCTGCCTTATCCCACACAAGACCTTCTCTTCTTTTCCACCCTTTGCTCCTGTGATTTCCTGACCTCAGCTATTGGGTCATGGATCTAATGCAAGGCCACAGGAGAAGTTCCTGAAGATCCTCAAGGTCTGTGTTTTCCCTGTGTCTGTTCACAGCCACCCTCAAGCCCTCACTGCTGGGATCCCAGCCCACCAGCATGTGTCCTTCAGATGTTAATCCTAGCTAGTGACCCTGTAACCTATTTACAACTGAGGAATGAAAACAGTCTTAAAAATCTCCCATCCTCAAACCTGGCAAGGTGTTGGCCATCTGGAAGTGCAGTGATGCAGTGTGGGTACATTGGGGCAGGTGAAGAGGGATAGCAGGATCCTTTTCAGGGGCCGTGAGGAAATGCTGGCCACAGTGCCAAACTCTGGTTCTGTTGCAGCACACAAATTCCATGCCCATAAACTATTAATAGTGGGTTTTACTGCGTGAGGAAGCTGTATCTAACCCTCTCTTTGCATCTGACATTTCAGTTAGTCTCCCAGGGGGTTCTTTGAAACCTACTGATGTTTGTAGCAGTTAGAGACAGAAGAGAAAAGGCTTACTGGAATTTTTGCAGTTCTGCATAATACAGAACCAATTAATGTGTGACCTTTCCATCTTGTGAGTATCCATTGCAAGGTTAGGTACCCTTGGGTCAATTCCCCGTTTTACTTTGATTTGTTTGGCTCTTGTGATAAAGACTTGGGGATCATTATTAATATTTTACTGCAAAAGTAGAATCCGGCACAATTCACAGTGTGGAAGTCTCAGGAGTACTAAATATTGTACGCTGTTACTGCTTTGTGTACTGTGTGCAGAGTGAATTGGTAATTCAGGAGTTGAAAGTGCCCATCTGGGCTTAGCCATTTATTATAATTATTCCAAATGTAGACGGCAGTGTTATTTTTAAAATGGATGAAGCCTGTCCTCAAGCAAGCAGTGTTTGTGACGAGCTCTCTTCCAAGGTGTGCTCCATTCCAGTGTGCTGCTGTAGCTTAAAAAAACCCCAAACTAAATTAATAATGCTTTTAGGACTAGTAAACAAACTAATGTGCACTTAAAGCTTTAGAAGGAATCAATCAATGCCCGTGACAGGCTCTGAAATACCTGTGTGGGTGAGACATTTTGCTGCAGCTTTCTCATACAAGTTTTTTATTTGCTGATGAGATGCAACTCCAGTGCAGACTTCAGCAAAAAAGGGACCTCAGGCATTTTTATAAAGTTTCTTTTTTGGCTGAAGATTCTTTATTGAAGTTAAATAGAAGCAGCTTTGACAGATGCTTTTTGGGACAAGGTCTTGCTTGCCTATGGCAGCTGTCCTCAGCTCCTCTCCTCTCTTCAGAGGAAAGACGTTATTTTTTGATGTTCAGCATCTGTGTTGGTGTGGGAAATAATTGGTGTTTGGAAGGCTAAAAGCCTCTTGTCCTTTGACTGTTTAATTACTTGGGGGATTTCTAAGGCTCAGGTGATGACACCTGCCCAAATGCTGCTTAGGAAAACCCTGCCTCATTTTTTCCATTCTGCTGTTACCTCCCACCATGTGCAGGGTCTTTGCCCAAAGGGACCTGTGTTTAGGTCATCCTAAGCACAGGAGCTGATCGTTTGAGCTGAAATCTTTGCACTTGCTTTTGAGGTTGGCAGTCCTGACTTTCCTGGAACTGAGAGATGTGAGATGATGGCTCAGCTTCTGCATTTTACATAATGCTCCAGAGTACTTGACCTGTAACTCAGCTCAGGCTCTACCTTGTGTAGCTGGTGTGTCCCACTCCTGAGACTTTTAGACCTGTGGTAAGGTAGGAGAATGCTAACTCCTAGGGAAAAAACCCAAAAACCTGAAGGGAGACTGCGTGGTGCTGTTTGGGCTTTCTTCCATTTGCGTTTAGGCTGTTAAATAGAAATGTGCATGTTTATGTCTGAATCAAAAATATTCTGCAAACTTGAATTTGTGAAGTTAAGCAAAAATGAGTTTCTCTTAATGATGATGTCCTTGGAGTGGGGGGGTTTCCCTTTGACAGATAGGTATGAGGCTTTTTCTTTCTGAATGTTAAATGTTTCTGTGAAGGGAGCAGGAAACTTTGAGGGGTGATGATTGTTAGGGGTGCTTAAAAACATTAAATAGTATGAACAGCATGTGGTTTTGACAGTAAAGATGGTAGGGATTGCTGATTACTGTAATAGCTGCAGCACTTTCAGATGTGCCTGAGTTTCAAGTTGACAGGTGTCTTTTTAGCTTTAATGCTGTTTCTGGTCTGTGCTGACTGAATTTCTGAGGATCCTGTGTGTGTGGTGGTACCGAGCACACACAGCCCAGCTTGGTGCAGTTGGTGACTTACAGACTTGGATGCGCTTCTGGATAGAAAACATCTCTTACTGGGTATTTCAGGGTTATTCTTACCTCCCTTGTGTGTTTGACTGCACATCTGGCCAGATGAAAGGTATGGAGTTGTGTGTCTGCTGTGCTTTCTGCCCCAGCCTTTGAGAGCACTTGGACCAGGCCACAGAAGAGACACAAGAGGAAATTGTGAACATTTACTGGGCTCAAATCTTCAGCATGTGGTGTAGGTGGAAACAAACCTGGTGGTGGTGGATGGGGACTTGATAACTGTGTGTTGGATATGTTCATGCGCAGGAGAGGTAAGGGCAAGTACAGGTGATGTTATCTTTGTTTTCTGTCCTTAATTGTATTAGGGTTTAAAGCAACTTAATGGAGAAGACAGATCCAATAAGCACCTGCAGATGGAATTTCTTCCTCTCACAGAATGACCTGTAGATCAAGGCTGAAACCATGGGCTGAGAGTGGGCAAATTTGAAGGCTAAGAAATCTGTACCTCTGTACCTGTTCTGGATTGCTTTTTGAAGAAATGACATCACTTTTGTGCTTTGTTCAGCCTTCTCCATCAGTCAGGTACAGGTAGCACTAGAGAAGCTCTGACTGCAGGGAGCTGCAGTTCAGTTCAGGTTACGGGGAAGACTTAAGCTAAATAGCATTGATGCTTCTATGCTATGAGATTAGAATGTGCACTGTGTACCTGCTGACCTGCTGGTCTAAAATTTAACAAATAATAGCTAATGTGTGGAAGTGGTGTCTTAGACCAGTATCTCGATGAACCCCTATAGTTTGGTGAGTTTTTGGATTTGCTTGCTGTGTTAGCTGCTGGCATGGTGTACGAGGTTGCTTGGATATACAAGGTGGAAGCCAAGATACAAAATGCTTTTTGTGCACATATGCTGAGATCTTGAAAGTGGGACACATCAAGCTACACCATAAATAATCTGTCCAGTTTTTGAAAGGGTTTGAACAACCAGCTCCCTGCTGATGTATGTTGGATGCTCTAGGTAGGTAGGCTTCTTTGGGATTGCAAAGCTGGGGTTTTTCCATGCTTTTGCCATTGTCTTTAAAATCATGACCTTTGTTTCTTTCCTCAACAGCTGGTGCTGCTGCTCTCTGTGTGAAAGAATGGGCAGTGTGAAGGCTGTTGACAGGAGGTGAGACCAAGGACTGGCAGCAGAGCAGGCCAGGAGAGGACAGGAATCCTTGCTATCTTACTGTAGCTTCCAGGCCAGGAAAAATTAAATTCACAGGAGTACCTTAGGAACAAGGAAGCCGTGCTCAGCTTGCATTTGCAGTGGTATCACTTCACAGCCTCTGGTTACAGCCTCTTAAGTTGAAGAGAAACTGCATAGCCATACCCTTGGTCCATTAAGCAAGATTGGTTTTGTACAATAAAACTGCAGCAGTGGTACCGTGTGGTCCTGTATTCAGCATACATCAGACACAGTCTCAGTGGTTTGCTCTTACTGCTGCCTGTAAAGCCTTTAGCTTTTCTGCTTGTGAGGGATGGGTTTGGAGACAGACAAGTGAAGAGGGCTATTTAATCACAAGCTGAAAAAATGAGGAGCTTGAGGCTTTTAACTATTTTTCTTAGCCCAGAGCTGGAAGTTCTGGTATCTCATTCCTGTGGAAGTGACTGGGTACAGTTGTCATTTGTCAGTGGATGATGAATCTTCTGCTTAGTAAAATACACTAATACTGTGAGCTGGCATTAGTTCCATCATAACTGATTTATTTTTTACCTACTTTTGAAAGGATATAACTTCTTTGAGAATAAAAGAACTTTTTGTATGAATCATTTGGGTGTAAGAAACGGTGCTGCTTTTCTGCTGATAAAGGATACTTAGCAAATAAGTAGCACTTTTCATCTTCAAAGCATTTCCTGGGCTCTGATGTGGCAGTGCGTGTTGGAAAGGTGACAAAAAGTCTCCCCTCAGGTGACTCTGGGTAAGACAGCCAGCATTAATGCTGCCAGGTGGTGTTTTCCTGGTGTGTGCTCAGTGCCTTCTCTATTTGACCATTTCTGGGGCTGGAGAGCATGAGCTGGCTGCTCAGTGGAAAAACTTTTTGACATTCTTCAGTGCAGTTATAGCGAAAGATTTGTCTGGGAAAATTACTCTCAGGCAGAGCCACAATACATTGGTTATTTGGCATATGTGTGAAATGGGATTCTTGAGAACTCAACACTTGGTATTGAGTAACTCGAATTTGATTTGGTTTTACTTATGTGAGGAGCTAAACTGAATAACCCAGTGTTTTAAAAGTTAGTTTAGGTGTAAATCTAGTGAAAAACGCAGGTTTTGCAGGGCTGGGTTAGAAACACAGTCAGTGAAGAGCAGCCCAGATTAACTCTTAACTTAGTTCATAGTGGTGTTTCTAGAATTAAGTGGGTGTTTCAGACCTCTTGGCTCAGGGTCTGTTGTTAAAAACTGGTCATAGATCTCAGTCCTCAGTGAAATTGTTGGCAGCAGCTACACTGAAACAGTTGGAGCTTGAGGAGCACTGATCACCAAGGAGCCTTTGCATTTTCCTTTACCCTCGTGGCACTAAAATGGCCGTTCTGCTTTACCTGCTGCTGGAGAGGGGTCAGAGGTCTCAGCAGTGTGGAGAGGCTGCTGCCCATCCCAGGTGTCCAGTGCTGCCTCTGCTCTCTGCCCTCACATCTTTGCTTTCCAGTGTTTGGAGTGAGTGTGCACAGAGCACTGCTTAATATTTTTGCTGAGAGTTGATGGGATTTCCAGCACGGTGCTGCTTGTCCTTTGGTTTTGCCCTTCTGTCTGCTTTTGAAGATGAAAGTTGGGTTTTTTTCCTCTTGGAAGGTGGGTTATATATCTCATCCAATGAGTAATTCTCATGACTATTGCAAGTAATATTTATACTTCCATTCAGCCTCAGAGTCCAAGTTCCTTGAAACATTAGTCTTGAGACAAAATAGCCACATTTTCTAAACTTAGAGTTACTACACAGTTGGATAACTGGCTGGAAATGATACATCATGAACTGCCTCTTCAGATTTGTTTTGTCCTTAGCACATGCAGCTTCTGTCAGAAGTCTTCTCTGTCCTTGTGCTGCAGGTTGTTGAAGCTGCTCTGGTTTCCCATGCTGTGGTACAGCCTTGTCTTAGTGACCTGTCCGTGGGTTCAGTTTAAATCAGAAAGTGGGAGCAGGGAAGAGGGAGGGATCTCCATCCTTAGTTTAAAACATGCTTTTGTGGGTTTTGTTTCTTAAAGTCTGCAGATGGATGATTCATTTGCTTCCTGTAAGGGATAGTCTGGCCAACGTTTCAAGTGTATTCCAAAGAGCTTGGGAAGCTCTTCCTAGTTGTAGTAGTACATAATCACAGAACTTCCTCTACTGTGCATCTCTGTACATTCCTGAAATACAAGAAAGAAGAGAGCACCCTGTGGAATGCCACAGCAGGGAAGGTGACACTGTACAGGAAACACCGGAATTCCTGGCTGCTTAGTTTAGGGAGAAACTTCAGGATGGCTTTCTTAATTCATTAACTGATATTTTTATCATCCTAATGTCAACGTTATGGGATCTCACTTTGCATTAAAATTGGACAAGCAGATCCAGAGTGTGTCATTGGCTCAGTAACTACTTTTTCACCCACAGCATCTGACCTGCTTAGCTGATTCGGCTTATTGGCGCTTTTGACTCTGGGGCCAGAAACTTCCTCTGTTTAGTTTTGTGTGGTGATGGGGATTGTGCTGGTACATGACAGAGAAAAGTGTCACTTGGTTCACAAATGAAATCTGCCCTGTAATGATAAAGCAAAGTGCGGGGTGACTTTATTGTAACAAAATGTGTGGTGGGCAGGAAGTCCCTGTGAGTGCTCTGGGCTAGTGCTCCTGAGGGCATCACTGCAGGAGCAGCCTGCTCTGTCTCTCAGAGAAGTTCTATGAAAGAGTTAACTCTTTGCTTTAATTCCTTGAATTAGGAACCTGCCCTAGTCTGGATGAGAAAAGTTGTAATTTCTAGCATAAACATGCAAACAGCTTACACCCATCTCTTCTAGTAAAAAGCAAATCTGGCTCCTAAATAGCTGCTTGTCTTTTAAATGTGCTATTTTGCAGTGAAGCACAATTATTTTCTCCCTTTTCACCCTGAGACTGTGTATCACTAACCTGCTTCCTGGAGAGGCTCTTTCCCCACTATTCCTGCAACCCTTGTCCACACTTCCTCCAGATCACACCCTGCTTTCTTCATCAGAGTTGGCTCTGGCTGCCCTGATCAGCCTCGAGTACCCTGTTGAATGCTGTTAATGTTTCTTTCCTGAGCCCAAGTGTTAGATGAAAACTTTGCAGTTCCCACATCAAGCACTCCTCGTATTTCACAGGAGTATTATGTGATCTGCTCTCATATTTCTTGTTCTGTTGTGGAGCTTAGAAAAAAATTAATTTATGGAAAATAAGTATCACCAATATGTTAATTGCTCTGGTTACTTCAATGCACGTGTAAACTCTTTAGTTAGAGGAATATTTCTGGTTTTTTTCAGTGTTGACACTTTGAACTTTGGAAGATATCCAGGCTAAATTCCTGGCTTCCTCTTGATTGCTCTGTCTGTATTCTTTTTTCTATTCTCAAAAACATAATTTAGTACCAAATTGCCATCCATAGGTATTGATTACCAATTGAAATCTACCTGCTTGTGCACGATGGTTAAAATAATTGATTTGAATTTCCTCTTACCTTAGTGTAGTGAATGCAGCCCAAGTGTGCGTTGCACTAATTCCGTGTGTTCTGCTGCTTAATTGGCACTGGGTGCAAACACACCACGTGTATTCACACCTAATGTCTCCCTCACGGGGATGCTTTGGTTTCTTTTGTTAGTGCCCCACGAAGTTGCTTTCTCTTGAGCTACAGCAGCCTCTGATTAGCATATGTACAGCCGTGCAGGGCAGCTCTGCGGAGGAAATGCTCTTATCTGAGAGCTCCCAGAGCTGCCATACTCGCTCTAAAGTGAGCACTGCAAACAGGGAGCTCCAAAAGCGATTCTTTCCCCTTTAGTGGTTGTGCCAGATTGGGAACTGGCAGTGCTGGAAACGTTGGTTTTGACAGTGTTTGACTTTGGCCATGGTCAGTTGGGTAGAGAGGTCTCATCACCCACCCTACCTCTGATAGTAACCATAGAGTGCACTTTACTGTCCTGGTGACTGACAAGAACCTTAACTTTCTCTTGTGATAATCTCTTCTAATCTGGCAGTGATAAGTGCTTGCTGTCAGGAGAGCTGTGATGAGAGATGCAGGGACTGTAAAATCAGCTTTAAAGGTGGTGTTTGTAGGGCAGATTCCCATCTCTGTGCTCCTGTACCCGTGTCTCTGAGTGAGTGCTGCGCTCCTGTGCTGCTGAGGGGGCAACAAACTCAGGGCGGAGAGTTCTTTTCCAGAACTGGGATCCTTGTGACTGCTTGGTACTGTTTGAGCTAGCAAGCCATTCTGTAAAAGCTTTTATGAGCAATCTTAGAACTCTGCTGTGTGACTCCTTTCTGCTTCTTCTTGGTGCTGGAAGAATTTGTGATGGTGGCAGCAAACTGAGCACCCCAGGAGCTGGGGAGTCCGCGACACTTGTTATGGAAAGCAGCCTAAGGAATTTTTATGGAAGGCCAGTTGTTCTTGTTAGTGCTGCTAACTTAGCCCAGCTTTAGCTCAGTTCAGGTTGCCTGCCTCTGATCTGCAGTGCTGGCAATGCTTGAGTAAAGCCTTAAAACAAAAGATCAAGGATTAGAGGCAAAATGACATTCACAGGATCGTTGTCCAACCTGTGTATACAACTGAACATGGTAGAAAAAACACCAAATTGCCGTTCTGAAGTATTTCTAGCTGGGCTCTCAGCTCAGCTGGTTCCTGCTGTGCTGTAAGAGGTTCAGGCACTGCTGCTGTACACAAAAGTTTGTTGTTGTAGCAGGTTGTTTTTTCATAGCTCTTTCTTTGGTTTTGATACCACTTGGCTGTTTCAGAGGCCCTGAAGTGTTCATGCCCTTAGATTAGGTTTCGTTTTCTCTCCACACCTGGAGAGACTCAAAGACCCTTTCTCTTCACATCTTCCATCTTTGCTATTTTCATTGTTCTCTGGGAATTAAGTTATACAGGGCAATAGCATGTTCATCGCTCTTGAGAGGGGTCCCTACCCTGCTCCGAATAGCTGGCCGGGCATCCATTTGCCCTCTCAATTTTCCAGTTTCATCAGAAAAAGATCCCTAGATAGTCTCAAAATGCTTAACTGGTTAATGACCTTCTAGCCTGGGAGTGTTGCATCTGAACTGAGGAGTGATGTTGAGCCGAGCTTTTAGGTTTTTCTGGTAGTGAACAATGCTCGCACATGAGCTAGAAGGGTATTTTTTCCCCCACTAAATTGCTTTAGGGTGTATAAAATGAGGCAGGATTATCTGTATTCTGAAGAAGGGTAAAACAAAGGATGTTTCTTCTGTTCTCATGGAAATGAGGCTCCGTGAGGAACACTGCAAGGTTAGTACCTGCTTTGTACATACCTAGTGCTGCTGCTTAAGCTTACTCTCATCTTAACAGTGCCTTTGAGTTTATCTTGTGCTTTCAGGAAAACCAGGCACCTGCCACGTTCAGCTACAGTGTGATTTAGCAAAGTGGCAAATCTTTATTAGAGATGCGGAAGAGCTTTTAATCAGAAATGACAACATGCAGTCTGTGATTTGCACCCAGGCCTCAAGTGATGGGTGAAATCACCCTTCTCAACACCCACCTTGCTATAAATAGCTGTTTTCACTGGGGGCAGGTGCTACTGAAATGTCACTTGGGTGAAATCCGAGTGATGTGTTCAGTGTGTGTCTCAGAGCCGAGAGAGGCATTGTCTTCGTCAGGTGTATTGAAACGTGCGCGTCTCTGCCAAGAGATGTTGTAATGGTGAGATAGATATCGATCAGAGCTGCTCTTGAAGTGTTTTGAAACTAATACTTCCTTGAATCATCTCAGTACTCCATTCACAAAAGCTGCTGTTGTTAAAATGTCACACTGTTAGGTATGTCTTGTTTTTATCCCACCCTATTCCGCCACCATAAGGGATTTTTTTTTTTTTTCGGGAAACTATATTTTTTCAGTTCCCTACTTTTGTGCATATCACAAGGGGTTATTTTTTTCTCCATTATTATGAACAGAAGTGTTGTTTGAGTGCCTGGACAGTTGGTAACATCTGGCAATCTGCTATTTTGGTGAAGCATTAAGTATCTTCACAATTCTCTTTTTATAATTGTCCTCTGACAGAGTCAGCCATGGTGACTTTCCCACTGGAATATTTATCCATCACATGCTGTCTCTGCAGTGTCGTTGTGGGGCTGTACTTCTGACACTGAGGGTTCCTGCAGGAGAAAAATTAAAATTTGCCTTGATCCATCCATTCAGCCCTGGAGTGTTTCTTGAACTTTGTGGAAAGGTCTTAGATGGGTACATATGATAGAAGAAAAGTAGAATTCAATTGCAAATTGCCATTATTACAATCACTTTCCAAGATGAACGCTACCAATCATCACTTGCTCTTGAGATGAGAGCAGCAGCTTCTTTTTGAACTTCATTGACATCTTTTTTTAAAGCTACTGTATGAAAAACATCTTTGCTAGATGAAATAGGTTTGGGACTTTTGAATTACAGGCTTTGATTTTAAGCAGGCTTCAGATCTTAGGGCTGTTCCTGTTCAAAAGATGCATGACACTTAAATGCTTTAACACTGAGGCTTCTGAGCCCCTAGCTGGAGAGCTAGGACACCCAGAGCCCATGGACGTTATCCCTGTGTTGCCCTGCTTCTGACTGTCCAGGAGGATTTTAGTGCAGATGCCTGTGGGTGATGGCATTTAATAATTCCCATTTTTGTGTTACCATCTATTCCAGCCTGGTCTGCTGACCAGACTGAAACCTGGGAAGAGCTCTGAATTTGGGGCTGAAGCAGCGTGAGTGTTGTACAGAGTGAGTGTGCCTGCTTGCACACAGCTGGGTTTGGGAGCTTTGTTTCATTTTCCCAAGTTTGGCACGTGGGATGGAGAAATTTGAGAGAAGGTGCAGTGCTGAACAGCACCAGGAACCTGAGAAGGGCTGGTGCTGCAGTGAGGGGGTGGATGTACTAGAAATGGTGTCTGTGGTGCTGGGTCCTGCTGCAGAGAGAGACTCAGGTCTGTCCTGCCCTAGGGAGCCTGGACTTGGATGTGATCTGGCTGCGTGACCTGCTTGACCACTGCCTTAGTGCAAAGTCCTTTTCACTGACATTTCCCAGCCAGTATCTCAGAAGAGCTGCCTGAGAAAAGGAAGGAGTTTATAGCATGAAAAGGTAGAGGATGTGCTTGTTTCCTTCCACTTACAGGGAACTTTAAGCCTGATCTCTCCTTCGTTTGTTCTGTCTGGAGCGATATGAACCAAAGGAAAAATTGTGGGATTTTCTTCATCTGTGCTTTTCTTACCCTGCCCCTAGTGATCTCATATCTGTTTAAATCTGAGACCTATTTCTGTGTGACATAATCCTTGTTGTTTTGTGACAGCTTATTGTATGCACATTCTCTGTGCATCTCCTGCTCTTAGCTGCTTAGTGTGTACCAAAGCAGGAGTTATTTTTACTGCTGTCAGTGGTGTTGAGCTTTGCAGCACTGGGCGTATCCTGTTCTGCATTCTGCATCCACGAAGCAAGCAGCCTTCAGAGGGATCAGGGACCTGTACTGCTGCTGGTGATGGAGAGGGCTGAAAAATTATGAAGTTGAGCCTGTAAAATCTGTTGGGTTTTTTGAATGTCTAAAATTGCTATGGGATTGAAAAACATTAGATCTGAAACACGTCCTGATGGGGAAAATGCACTGCTGAAATGTGTTTTCCAGAGGCTGTGGCAATGAGGTGTGTTATTCTGTCAGTGCTTTTTCCACCTTTTCTCAGTTCCTGTTGCATTCCTGATGACCTCAGTGTGAGCTGCTGTCCCTGATGCCCTGCTGACAGACTGTGTCCATGTCCCTGGTGTGCCATGGGGAAGCTCTGAGCAGCTTAGGCTTCAGCCCTGAGGGATGGCCTGGCTCCCTGCATACGCTACCCCAGAGCAGCTTTACACAAATGACTTCTCTTTGGAACTTCCTGTGGTTCATTTTTGATTTCTTGGGGACTTTTTTAGAGTGGGTTGGGGGAGGTGTGTTTTGGGGGATTGGTTTTTGCTAGCTCTGCATGAGTAGAGGCTAGAGGCTGTATCTTGAAAGCAGTTTGAATTTCCCGGAACTTTTTGGACACATGGGTTAAGTGTAATCCTTGTATGTGAGCTGCTGGTTTTTTGGGTTTTTTTGTTTTGTTTTGAGGCCCATTTATAGTGCGA